>UCOL01000041.1:0-139516 GCA_900474335.1 Ormyrus nitidulus | reverse complement strand
CATATAAAAATAAAATAATACAAAAATAAATACTTAATTAAATACAATAGAAGAGTCTGAAATTGTGTTGTTGAAATCGATTGTTTTTAATGAATCTCAGAGATAATATTGGAACAATAAATTAGTTAGGAGAAAGCTAAGTGCCAATGAATTGGCAGCGGTTTTTGTTATTGTTTAAAAATCATTAAAATAAGTTGTCGGGCTCTCGATTTTCTAAAACAGATAACGTAACGTTTTCTAATTACGTTTCGAATAGCAACAGCGACTATTTCTCTGCATCGATGTAAGCTATTATAAACAACAATGATCACGGGAACGAATAATTGTATACACACAAGTAATTACCAATAATTTTTATTAGTCACTGTTTCTAAACTTTTAACAATACCTTCCACTCTTAGGCACGACACGTACCCTTTCATAAACATAAACATCTCACTTTATTCCCGAGTGCAGAAAAAAAGGCGACTGAAAAAAAATAAGCCAAGAGAATTATTAAAATGATTTTCACCTCACCTCGCCGCTCTTCAGTCGCGCGACCGGTTAATTTCTCGTTTAACCGTCGCGTTACCGCGCCGCGGTATTAATTATCCAAATTGTACACTCTTCGGGACGTCAAACCAGGTGAGACACGCAGAAGGTCGCGTTGAGAATTGACGTTTGCACGGGATTTATTTACGGCTGCAGCGCAAAAACTAACTCCTAGCCGCAGAAGAATAATAAAGGTGGAGCGCCCCTCGCGTAATTAAACAAAAAAAAAGAAAAAAAAAAGAAGGGTCGCTCGGATTATCGATGACGAATCTCGGAGGCCGAAAGCCTGACAAGTGAAAGTGTCGCTCTTTTAGACGAGCTCCCGACGGCCTAATATAGAGCAAAAGCCGCTCGGTTATGTAGTCTCGATTTATTTAAATGCGTTTTGAGAGCTCGAACGGAGTATATACAGGAATCAATGGCCTGCGTTCTTGATAATGACATCCTTGACACGGCGAATGACTCCGAGTCCGGCAATTTTGTTTAATTAGTTTAACTGCGCTCGATTCTTTCGAGAGAGAGAGAGAGAGAGGGAGAGAGAAAAAGAGGGAAAAGCCAATTTTTCCTTCTCGGAAAATGACCGTTGGTAAATCGTCGATCTCGCTAATGGCGATTAAGACGCGGGATAAAATTCGCGCCCGAGTCTAAACTGGACTTTCCATCTTCATTAGCCGCGCGGTAACGAGGACGATCATGGACTCGAGAAAGAAAAAACGGCGATAAAATAATATATATATTTAATTTAATTAAGCTTCATTACTTTAGCGCATTATTAATTCGCGTTAATTTCTATCGTTCCTATTCAAGCATATCACCGGACTTTAATGCTTCCCAGATACAAACACTTACTTTTTATTAATTTTTTTTCAAGCCACTCGTAATTTTTTTACAGCTTCTACCTTCATAGAAATATAAAAATAAACTTCGAGAAACTTGTAATTAAGATATAAATAACTTGTATATGAGTAAAATGGTATAAAAGTAAATAGCGGGTAATAATTTTTACAGTCCCGCGTTACGGCAGATACAAAATGGATAAGTGAAATTTTTTTTAGTCAGCCGCGCGATTTTTATTGGTATTAATTAATATAAAAATTTACAGCGTGTTATAGCAAGTGTTTCAAGAGTGGGCTCAAATGTTAGGGCTCAAATACTCCGCGGCTTAACGACTATATAGGACAGCGATTTAACGACGGGTTTCTCGTCATCTGTATCTGCAATTGCAGAACGAGGACTGGGTGATGAAAACATTTGTTATAACATTTTTTTTATAGATCGTCGTTGGTATATCAAAACAGCGACTTGCAATAATTGAGGACGATTAAATGATTTTGAAAAAAAGATGAAAACGCCGCGAGCCTTTCATTCTCTAATCTTTTCAATCGTCGAATTAAGCTACGTTGAAGTGTTGACACATTTAAAAGCGAGCTCGTTAGAAATTAGTTCATCTGCGAATATATTAAAAAATAATGACGATTATATAAAGGAAAGCAATGCAAATAAACTCGTCGTCGGAGTGATGTTTGTACTTTACGTAAGTCCAATCGTTTCGCTACGAGTTTATGCGAAATACGAAGAAGATCTGGCACCTATGGCGAGAATCTCTCGAGGCAAGTTACTCGAGTATCCACTTTCGGGCATCGGATCGGTTTTACTCGATCTATTCATTAATGGTGCTTCTCCTAATTAAATGAAACTTTCTTGGGTATGTTGTAATTTTTAATTAAATAAAAATTATTACACCTCTCTCTCTCTCTCTCTCTCTCTCTCTCTGCACTTGTAATTGACAGATATATTTTGAAAAGAGGAATTTATAAATTTTACTGGTACAACAAATTTTTCTCTGTTTTTATGTTAATTCAAATAAAAATTTCTATTCGGGTTACGAAGAAGCTAGAATTACATGATCTTGAAGTAATAATGCAACAACCCTTCTAAGAAAACACATAAAAAACATAACCACCCAGCAGCTCTCTCAGATAGTTGATTTATGAAGCGAAAACATAACCACCAGTGGATCCTCGCGCCGTCATTTACCTCGGCGTAAAAGAAACGGGGGAGCCTTTTCGAAATCGCTCTCTCGCCTCGCTCTATGCACCCGCATAATTTGCATATCAGGATCCCAGGCCCGGCTTCGAATTTTACGCAAGCATCAAGCGGGCGTCAAAACAAAAAGTCCCTGACGGCCCCCGCGCGTATAATAATAATAATAATAATGGTGCCGGGCCCGCGATATATTCAAATCCGCGTCGTTTCGAAACGATCCCCTGCCTAAGCGGCAAAAGGATGAAAACAACCAAAAAAAAAAAAAAAAAGCGGAGCCTCGGCGCCACGTCAGGCTTTTCGAATCCCTCCATCATCGCAGCGACGGCGGCGAGTCGTCATCGTTCTCCTCTTCATTCTGTCGGCGTCGCCTTCGAGGCGTGGGCAGTCCTTCTGCGCTTTGCGCAACGCCCTGTTGCGGGTGGGTTTTGTGCGCGGAGGAATATAATAGATTGTTGAGAATATATGTCTACAGGCGGTGGCAAAAGCTAGGAAAATTGTCGCTCGACTGGGGATCGGGGACGAAAATGATTTGGAACGAGGTTTTTTTGGGAGGGGATTAACTTTAAACTGCTGAACTGCGTGTCTTATTGACATGCCGAATCGCGGATTGAAGCTTTCACCGGGAGGTGATTGAGCGATCATATTTTTTCGGGTTAATGGCTTTCCTCGTGCAGTTTTTACGCTTCGGTGAAGCCGTCGTAGCTTCGGGATTCTAATCTGAAATGGGATTTCTCGGGAACGTACAATGTGTTAGGTATATATTTTAAAGATTATGTAACTTAAGTATCCTTTATAATCGTCGAAAAAATGAATTCGCAGTATTACGTAAAGAAAAAGATAACAAATGATTGAGTTTTCTTTGGATAGTTCCGTAAAGTATTCTAAACTTCAAGATAAAACTAAATAAAACGGTTCAAGAGTGGAGTAGATAAGGTTATAACTTGAAGAAAGCAATTCGCAACAAGTACACTTCCTTTCGATCAATCAGGGACGAATTAAAGTACCAAAAATGCATTTTATAAACATTATAATCACGCGAACTCTTCTTAATCGCTCTCCTTTCAACTTCCTCAAGTCAATTAATAAAATAAAAAAAACGAAGTGTTTCCCCATCACCCCGCTCTTTCATCCTCGGCACCGAATCTGCTTAAATAACGCCAGCAGCTCCCGCGCGAACGCACTCCGCTCGACTTCTGCCGCGGACTGTCTCGCCTCTCTCTCTCTCTCTCTCTCTCTCTCGGGGGCAATCGTAAAATCGTCTACACACCGATGTCGCAAATGCGCGGCTTGCCGCTCGCGGCTAATGGCCTGCTCTCGGCTCGGCGTGTACGTGCGCGGCCCTCCAGAAAAGAGAGCCGCGCGAGAGCCGGAATATGTCAAGCGGATCGTCACGAGCGGCGCGCGCCTCGCCGATTGATTAGCCCGGAGAGAGGGGAAGTTTCGAAAACGCGTCGCCTTAAGGATGCTATGGCGCGCAATACCGGCTGCAGACGTGAGAGGACTTTCAACGCGGCCTTTGAGCGACTGCCGGGGGGGAGGGGGACCACTGGAGGGGTGACGGGTCATTGTTTTTGACAGACAGAGAGAGCTGATCGAAAAGTGGAGGATGATGGGACGGGTTGGGTGTAAGGAGGTAGGAAGTTATTAGGACTCTTGCGGAAGAGGCTGCGGACGGTGGAAGCGAGAAGTTGCGGCTTGCGATGTGAGAGGGATACAATGCTTACTTATATGTACGGGCTTTTAAATAGATCTGTGGCCGTGTCTTGCCCGACGTGGCATTTATCTACTTGAAAGTGTGCATTTGACTCAGTTCGTTCACTTGCAGGCGATTGATTAGCTTAATTTTTTTCATTCAAATTAGACTCGCCGGAGGCTGCCTGGTTTTTTGCCTTTTTAAATTGTAGTTCCAAATTAAGCAATTTAAGTAGTATCGATTAAGTAATTTCGTCGGGCTGCAGGTGAAAATAAATTTGCAAAAAGCGTGACCGAAATAATAATACATTTTCAAATTGTGAAAAAAAAAGCTTTAAAATTTGAAAATCGATTTTCTCGCCTCCGAGCGCAAAAAGAGCACCAAAAACTCCAAGCACAATCAAGGAAGAAAGTGTAATTTTAAATGTAAATGGATTCATTTGTGTACGTGACTACCTGCGGATGATACTCCTTCATTGTCCTCCTTTGTACCGAGCCAAGTTAGTTAGCGTAACGCAACGTAACGGTTTTACGAGCAGCGCAAGGATGATCTACGGGCGCCGTTCCAGGAAAAATGTCTTTTACGCATTTTTAACTGCGCTCTTCTCGTTGATTTTCAACGCTGACAGTTTCATTCGTCGCTTTTCCTTTATACTAAAAGGGACACGCTGCGAATTGCACGACTGCAAGATATATTAGGGCCATTAAGCGTTTAATATTTGAGCTTCTATTTGAGCAGTGATAACTGCGAATGCCGCGAGTTCCGTTGAACAGATGAGAAAGTTACAATAATGCCGCGAAATGTATACTTTTAGAGCAGAAAGTATATCTGCGTCTGTGCAGAAGTAGATAACAGTCGGATCCGGTCAGACGAATATAAAATCAATGTCAGGTCTAATTATTTATCAAGCTCGAGTTTCATTCTTAAACTTTCGCGGGAGTGATTAAAAAGATAGAGTTTGTTGTTATTAAATTCCGCGATATTTTTAAGTCCTGCATAAATGCGTGAAAGGTTAAAACATTGTATGCAAATTACCGATGTTAAATCACTTTAGCATAGGTTTTGTTGAAATTGTAAGAGGCACAAGTAGTATAAAAGAATATTTGTGCTAAAGGTTCATAAATTTTTCAAATTGCTTGCTTTTTTCAGCACTTGCAGGAATTATTTGATAATAAGTGAAACTGATGATACGATAAGATATTATGCGAAGATTTTCTTTGAAAAATGAATGTGACTGATTTACGACTATTTGAATGGTGAATTCGCGACTAAAAGCTTTGAAGCTTTTTTCTTTTTATATGAAATTAATAATCGATATTTATTACTAATTTATTTAATTTATGAGAGAGCGAATGAGTTAGACAAATGTGATTTATACTTTTTGTTTTGTTTCGGTTACGAATAAAAATAAACTCTAAAAATTTCGAAAGCTTATTTGAATACGAATTACGCAACCTCAACCATTGTTATAAAAATCTGATGCAAATTATTCGTGTGCATGGATAGTTTTTTATGTCAAAATCAATATCCTTATTCAATTCGTTATTCCGTTACTCAAGTCCACAATAGAGACTCAAATTATGAATACATTTGGAAGCCTACTTAATTTTTTGTTGGTATTATTACGATCGTTTAGTGCTGTACTTAATCATTGCGTAGCAAATCATAAAATTGATGCAGTACAAACTGACCTGCTCCTCTCGTTTCTTTTTTCCTTTCGGCGAAAAGTCAACACATTAAAAACCGCGAGAGAGATAATCCGAATATTGTCTGGTCGAGCATTTCGGTGATTTAGATTTCGATCTGTTGCTGCGATTCAATATGCAAATCATTCGCGTGCATTAATCTTACGTATGGAAAAAAAAACCGTACACATTTTGAAAGAATGAATTTAGGTTGTATTTTGACTGTCAGTTGTCATAATCCTAAATCAAATAAATTATTGCTCGGATCGACTGGGCCAAATCTATAATCACACTGCAAATTAAGAAAAGAAATAAAATCTAAAGGGTTTTGCAATCGTTGCTTGACTGCGGGGTTATATACTTTTATTGTCGCGATTATGTTGTTTTATGTGTGTGTTAGTTAATTTTAATGAAATAAGTCGCGCAAGGATTACTAAATTAACATTCTATTGTAATTTTACGTCCCGGATTATTTTTATAACCTAATCTTACTTAACGCTATTAAAAAATTTATTATTTCTGTCACATTTTTTCAGCGACATCGATCACTTTATTTATTATACAAAGCGTGTAAAATGCGTAGTTGAGATATCTTAAATATGCACTACAAGTAATTCAACCGCATTTTTCAGCGGACTTTACAATAAAAGAATTTATCCATACAATTCGCCGCGATATAAACTGTATTAGCAGTTTAATTTTTAATCTGAATTATAAATTTCCAATTTTATTAGATTTTAAACTAATAACGATGGTAATATACGACTTCGGATATCAGTAAAACTCTGATTTATTATTTAAAGTGCGCTCAGAGTGACAGGATATTTCATCGATTTTACTGCCGATGATAACACTTCCAATGTCAAAATTATCATAATCCGAATGATAAATGCATCGATCGCGGTCTATATCTGTTTTTCCTGCGCCGTTTTTACAGTTAACAGCTCCCTACATTTTTCCCGGAGCGTATATATCGAAAGCAAATCTCGGAGCGCTAATAAATAACGAATCCAACCCAATGCGAGTATCAAATATCCCTCTCGTACACACAAACACTTAGCCGGGCAATTTTGTTCGCTAACCGACTTCACTTTCATCCCGCCTTCCTTCTTTTCGGCCGGCGCAGCCTCGATATATATATATATATATACGTTTTAAAGCCTGTTTGCGCGCCTTTATCGGCGCGCCTCTCCCGGTCAGGTACTTTCTCATTTTTTTTTCTCTCACTCGCTTATCGCGCGCGGACGGATGGGCGGGGTTGGCTGGTTTTGTCACCGAGCGCGGTTTTGATGTCATCGCCGCCGCGTGCCTTTATTAAACTTACAAAGCATGAAGCGGCCTCTCCGCGGAGCTGTCATTAGCATAGTCGGGAGAGTGTAAACAGAGCTGCGCGGAGCGAAAGTATGTGTGTCATTGCGATTAAAATTTTCTGTCGAACTCGCGCCGACCTCTCTTCCCCCCACCCCCGGGAGAGCGGTTTTAATGCGGATACGCTGCACGATTTTTGCTCTCCTATGCTCCTATATTTTTTGTACGCAGCGGGAGGATAATATTTTTTTTTTTTTTTTTCGTTTGGCTTAGCCGCCGCTGCTGCTGCCGCCGCCGCGCCTTTGAAAGTTTATGTAATTGAAAGCGTGAATGGCAGATGTCATAAGCTGGAGAGTATTGTTTATTTTAATTGCTGCCAGCTTATTTTGGTTGAACGAGAGAGGAGTGGTTAATGAAAAGTTTCGGTTTCGCAAAACAATCATCGAGGAACGTTTTAAAAATATAACGAATTAGAGCTCGGATTTTCGATAGGTTTAAGTACATATAGATATATTGCGAAGTACACTCGTGAAATATAATAATTGTCCGATTATATTTCACATTATAATCTGCCCGTAGAGTAAAATGAGACCTTTCCTGTGATTGCATGTCGTATATCGCGAATGTAGTAATAATGCTTGCGTTTTTAACTCTAACGATTTTTCTGAAGCATCATTTTGCGTCCTACTTGGGCTGGTGAAAAACTGAAATTACGCAAAACGAACTGTCCCGATTTTCTATTTGCAATCTTTACGTTTCTACAATAGGGACATCAATCATTTGAGAGTATCATAGTAATTAAAAGAGTATATTTGTAATACCACTAGTCCATTGTAAAATGGTTCTCTAAAATTATGAATAAAAATTCTCATGGGTGAGGAAACACATAATAAAAGGATTGAATCCGTGAATAGCAGACAAGGGTACTTTCGCGTTAATTTCGTTCATCGCGCTGCTATTCATTTAAACTCGTAATTACGCGCCGTCTATTCGCTTGAGTATAAAAATGGTTATATTCTAATGCCAAGCTTCTAGAAAAACTGGCCATTACTTTTTCGTCGGTTCAAGGCTCCGTTTCGCGCTTCGATTGTACGCTGCTTCAGCTTCCGTGAGATTGAGAAGGTCTTTGTGCGAGTGGAGGTGTTAAATATAAGCTGTCAAAGTGGCGGCCTTGAGAGAATCCATCACGGGAAAAGTTTTAAAAACCTTTCACTATATGCGAAGCTTCTTATCAGCTGCTGCACTCCCTCGGAACTTTATTGCTTCAGTGCTACATGGAAAAATGATTGACCGGTATTTCTTTGTTGCATTTCTATGAGAAAGACGGAAAAAAACGATAATTCTTTTATGTCTTTTTAATAACTGAACTCATCTCTTTGTTTGCAGGTTTTTTCATTGCGATTCGCGATTTTGTCTTAAAAAATATTAATACTCATCTCATATATACAGTACTCGTTCTTTTGCGCAACTCCAGGCGTGATCTTGAACTACATAATATTATATGTATCACTTACACGCGTGACCTTTAACTACAATTGTGCAAACGAAGTTACAGAAGATGTAAATATTCAAGAAAACCCACAGCCATCAGTACATAATCGCCATCCTATTGTAATTTTTCGGTTTGCGCAACACCCTTGATTAATGATCCTCGCGTTCGTATTCAGATCAAGTGACGCATTTTCGGTCCTCCTAACGAGAAGCAAAAGTAATTTGGAAACGAAATTGGCTTTTTTTCCGTAATGTAACGGATTTCTCAATCGCAATTTAGCATAACGCCGATAGAAAAAAGTGAGAAGACTTTGCCGTGCAGAGGAAAAAGCCGCTTGAGCCTCGGCTTGAGCAAACAGTCGGGCGACTTCTAATGTATATTAGAGGCGACGCCTGAAGCCGAAAACTAGACTTTCGCGGCAAAGGCTCGTTTAAATTAGCATTCTATTATACCTGAAAAGATATACGATAAAGATCGGAGAACTCCAATGCTGATAGACATAAAGTTTACGTCTTTATAAAGCTTACTATACATTGAATGCAAAATTTTTCGCTTCTAATTCTCTAATTACGCTAATTAAAATTTATTCCTTCTTAAGATGCCAAAACGCGCGGTTACATAACACTTTTACAAAGAAGCTGTAAATAGGTTATAGTTTTATATAATAACGAGCCGAGCAAAGCGAACAAAGTGTGCGTTAATTATGAATAGAATAGGAGTTTGCAGCGCGTTTGTTTCCAAGTAGCGCATAATTTAGTTCAGCCTTGACTCCGCGAAATTCTTACGAAGTTATAAGCGGAGTTCAAGTTCGGTAAAATTGATATAAATAAACTTACTTCGGCATCGCATTACGAAGCAAAAAATAGAAGAATACAGGGA
Organism: Ormyrus nitidulus; assembly: GCA_900474335.1. Taxonomy (NCBI): domain Eukaryota; kingdom Metazoa; phylum Arthropoda; class Insecta; order Hymenoptera; family Ormyridae; genus Ormyrus; species Ormyrus nitidulus. The sequence continues at coordinate 129,882 of UCOL01000041.1, read as the reverse complement.
GCTTTTGCAGCGGACAACCTTGAAATCGGCTCCGCAAAACATCAATATCGGTATACGAAAAGAGAACAAAGTTTGAGGAGGAAATAAGATCGGGGCTTCGGATAAAAGCTGCCGCCTGAGGTCCGGGATAAAAAGGCCCACAAGGCTAGCAGGTTCAAATGCTTTTATTTTTTTGTGCTGCGGCTTCGAAGCTTCTAGATCTGCGTACCTGTATATTTAATGTTGGACGTATGCAAATGTAAATAAGCATCTAATTTTGAGATACTTTAAAGATAAGCTTTTATATTTATTAAATATAGAAAGTGATTTAGTTCTTCTAATATATATGTATACTTACATGCAAGTCTGCACTCTGACGGTTACCCATGTTTCTTTTGAATTGGAAATTATTTTTAAAAACATGTAAATACAAAATAAGAAGCAATAAAAGGCTATTTAATTTTTATTTTTATGATTTTATATGGTACTTGAAAAAAAAAGAGTTTTTACTACCTTTACTTCATTTCAAACAATCCTTATTGATTTCCAGCACTTAAAGCATTGGTAAATCAAGTTATAATTTAGTTTTCATTCTAGTTTATTGCTTTTCAGTTTCAGTTTCATCCCTCAACGTCCAAGTAGCTAAATATTTAATATATCACTCCATTTGATAAATCTTTAGCAATTGCAATCACATTTACATATATTCCGATTTTGTTTCCTTTCAAATCGAATCTCGCAATAATAAATACCGCTAATAACTTCCGCAAGCGTATTTTCTTCCGAGCGAGAAAAATAGGTGTACCCAAAGTGAAAGTATGTATCAATTTATTTTAATTCTACATTAGACTTATTACTCTCGCTGACTTATTGCTAAAAATAACGACTGTCGCAATAATTCATTTTAATAATAACCAGTAGCCCGTGCATGTATGGACTTGACGGCGATCAACCTGCACGCTAGCAGCACCATTTTTAGAGGCTTCCCTTGTAATGATAGGCGCCACCTACCGGCGGAAGTGCAGGCAAAATTATTATGCGAAACTGTCACGGGCAACATTCCTCATGTTTATCGTTAATAATAATTTTAAAAAAAGATATACGAGCAATAAATGTTCTACGGGAACTACTGAACTTAACAGTAGCGAAATTTTTTTTTTCAAACAAAAACTATCATCGCTTAGATTTGATCTTGATTTGGTTTTTCGTCTCTTAAAAGTCAAAGACCTTAGTGGCTATTTCCATGGGCGTACAGGCAAACGACCTTCGCTCGTAATGAGCATGACCTTTTCGTACCTAAAGAAGCTGTACCCGAGCGCACGTGACTGTAACCTTTTATAGTCGGAGGATGGAACGTGATTCGGCGATGAAACTTGTAAAATTATATTACAATTGCGAGTTTACTGCTGCGAACCGGTGTAAAGTAAGACAAAGTTTTCGTAAATTAAAAAAAATGGGTAGACTTAATAATTAACAGGGGATTACTTGAGCGCTGTAAAACACTGTTTTTAAGAAAGATTACAGATTTTACGCAATTACAAAAACAAACAACGAATCAGCAATAATTACCACCTAGCAACGCTGATGCCCAACCAACCGCTTCCCCAAACACTATACCTAGTAACATTTAAATCAGCAGCTGTTTAATCTCTCGAGACTGTATAATTACCACATTTGTCAATAAATAAATGCGTAAGATTGAAGTATAAACACTCGCAGCAGCACTCGACAAGAGCCAAGTCACGAACAGTTAAAAAAGTAATGTCATCAAATAAACTTAACGATCTCAGCCCGGAATCAAAAGAGCCACACGCAAGATATCGTGGACCGTTGCGCAAGAGCCACCGGCTCGCGCTGACATTATTAGTTTTAGCCGTCCCATTATTATCATCGCCACATTACACTTGACCCAGGCTGCCGCGGTTATTACACGGCTGCCGCGTCCGCACCTTGCCCAACCGTCGATCAATCCAAGCGTCGTTGTTGCGAAAAGGCTGCATGCATGCCACCGACGCGAAAATTTAAGTGAATCCGCGCGTCCCGGAGGAAATTAAATCTTTCGATTCGCGAGCGAAATGATATACAATTACCGCATGTACCCGCACGTCATCCCCCTTTTGTTCGATCGAAGGGAGGGGAAAAAAAGAACGAAGTTGCTCCACCTGACACCCACGTTAATGAAAGCCGCTCTTAATAATCGTAATTACGGCACTCGATGAAAGTTAGCTGTCTCCTCCCTCTCTCTCTCCGCGGCGATCGCATTCTCCTCTCTTGTCACGACGCATAAACATGCGGCGTTACGCGCGAAGGGAGTAATTTCTCTGCTCCGCGGCCGCCGCCGTCGCCGCCGCCGCCGCTCTCGAAGGAGAAACGAGACTCGGCGAGAAACCAGAAATCAGGCCTCATCGAGATCGACGGGGAGAAAACGGTGGAAAGGGCAGAAACCAGATGATGCGACGGGAGAACGTATATGTATCACTTGGAAAGGGAATAAAAAGAAAGAGGAGAGACACTCGAGGACGTCAATTGGAGGAGAGCGGGTTACTTTGTTTGTCTTCTGGCGGGCCTGGGCTAAAAGTGTAAACAGAGGACTTGCTGCTCCTGGTTTTTTTTTTTTTTTTTTTTTGGCGGCGGGTATTGGGTTATATTGTCATAATGGCCGCAAGGACTCGGGGACTTATTAAACGAGACGGAATTCGAAGGGAAAAGGCGATTAGTACGTGATTCAGAGGCTAATTAGGTTTTTTTTCCGAGGATTTCGCGCGGTGGACTAGAATTGTTATTTGTGTTAAACAAATTATTTGAAGGTTGGGAATTTTCTTCGGTAATAACACATCTATCACATTAAGTGAACGAAAGCATGACATAAATAATGACGTGTAATCATCATTAGATACATTTCTCTCCTACGAGTCCAAAAGAATGAAAATTATTATTGTCGTATATACCGCAAAGAAAGTAAGAAATTGCTTGTTTTAAAGCATTTACTCCGGACTTCTTTAAGTAATTTGCTAATAAAACCTCTCGGTAATTCATATGCATTTGCAAAATTCAAATCAAAACATTTTTAACACCTGGAAGATACAGCAATCTTCGTGCAAAACTTCCACGATAGACAATGCGACCTTACTACTTGTTTTATGTAACGCATCGACGAATTAAAAAGTGCTTTATTTATAGAATTGGATGACGTTTCCAGCGGTGAACTACATTTTTTTAATCATAAAAAAAGGCGCATTTACATAACGACCACGCGTATACAAGATAATTAAAAGCAAAACAGCGGCCTGTGAAATAATCTGCATTTACAGCATCCTCGCTCACCGTAATCGTCGCAAAAGGCTCCAAAACAACTGATTTTCTCGTTAAGCCCGAATGGAAAGGTAAACATACAAATTACCGGCAAAGGAAGTGATTCCTCGTAACCCTGAATCTGTGTGCGCATTAAGCTACTTAAAGGAGCCACGAAATAATAAGCCAAACCCATACGTCCGAAGCGGAGGGAGAGAATGCGAGAAGAAAAAAGGCTGGCTGAAATTCGACTCACTTAAAACTTTTACTGTTCGAATTCAATAACTCAATCTTGTAAAGAATCGGAGTCGTACGTCGTACCCGTGCAGACGTAAAAACTGCCATATGCCCCTGGACTTATTAAAAAAATTGTAAATACGAGGCTTGACGTGCAAGTAAATTAGCGGCTAAGCTTACATAACGCTCTTAAAATTAATAAATATTAAATACTTATTAAAAATAAAGTTAGGCAGAGGATAAATTAGTGAAAAATGAAAATAATGTGCCCGCGAGCGCGGAACAATGTTATTATCAATTACCCGTTGACAATGGCTAAAGTAATGCACTCCTACGAATTTCTCTCGCATTACGAGGCCGAGCCACGAGTCTAATATAAATTTCTCCGGCATTGTGAGGCGAAATAAAAAATCAACGCCCTCACTATCGAAAGCGAGAGAGAGAGAGAGAGAGAGAGAGAGAGAGAGAGAGAGAGAGAGAGGGAGACCCGGCGGTGTCACGTCTGCGCGAGAGAATTAATATTCCCGGCTCATCGTGTTTACCTCTCTGCTACCGTCTTCCCAAAATCGAGTTCCTCGTATGAAAGAGCCATCCTAATGAGCGGCGATCGATAAAGAAAGTGCAATATCGGCTCGGGCTTAAACGCCACCGATTCAATCGTACGCACAGAATGCAGGTGCAAATCGTGCCGGTCTCGTTCGAGCGCCCGAAACGAGTTTTAGACAACGCATTTTCGAGCTTACGCAATCTAATTAGTTTACCAAATTAGTGAGTTTGGTAAAAAGAGAAACATTCCCCGTATGCGGAGAGCCAAAGGTAAGAGCGACAGTTGCGGTGGCGCTGTTGGGCAATATGGGAAACCGACTATCGGACGAGTAAAGGTTACGGAGAATAAGGTCGAAAGTGTAAGTGATTATCACCGTCGCCGTCGCGGTTGTAATGCGGCGCGTTTATTTATTTATTTATGCACGTATCTGGGCGTTATGGCCCGTGAATAATAAAGCTGCGTAAATGAAAATAATTCAGCTTTCGTTGGCTGTTGCGGTTGTATTAAATAACAGATCGATAATTTTCTACCGGCGAATAAACTGTAACGCATATAGGAACCATTACCTTTGTTCGCGCGAGGACTCGATAAACAATAAAAACGAGTATATAGTAGCTCCGGTAAGGTGACCATGTATGAATATCGAGACGCACAAATTAAATATTATGTCTCAAAAAATCCGGTGTCGATTACGTATAATCAATATCCATAAAATGCATTTACGAGCTTGCACACAATCGATATCCATTCTATTGCTCCGCGTTGATAGAACTATACAATCTAATGGATCCGAGATACAAAGATGTTCGCGGTTACAAATGTTGTCATTTCGCTGACACAACTCGTTGCTCCACATAATGCCCCCATAGCGCTTTCTGCGATGAAACTTTAGGCAAGCCTGAAAGTTGAAGCATCCAGTAGACGATTCGAAGGCTAGGTGCTTTTGTGCGCGAGAATAATATTAAAATGAGCCATGACGGAAATGTCTATGATTGAGATACATTCAAATTATTCGTGTGCCATCAGTCTATGAGCTGGATGCTTAGATATTACCGTTTGATTATTTCGATCGCGTAGAATCGATGCGGTGTTTACGTGAAACAAACTTGGGTATTGGTTTCACTTATAAAAATCTTTATTTTTCAAACGCCGTAAAGATCAAAAGTACGTTCTAGAAATCACAAGCCCCGAGTTAAAATCTCCTTATTTTCAGCGTCTCCGAAAATAAACGAAATCGAAAGTCTCCCATTCCTCCCGTCCATCCTTGACTCTCTTCGCGCGCATCTAATTATCGGTCCCCTTCAAAATCATCTGGATCACGAGAAAAGGCGCCTTTCTCCGTATAAACCTCCGCGCGGTGCCCGGCGATCCGCGCGTAAACAAGGTATTATCTTTCAATCATCTCCGCGGATCAAAGCAGCCCCACACCCTCAAGGGCGTCGATATAAATCAACACGCCCCGAACTCAAAAACAAGAAACCGCGCCGCGATCGGCACCTCGATCTCGCCTTCCGAAGGAAAGAGAGAAAAAAGTAAGCGCGAGGGAAAGGGCATATCCCTCCGATGACACTCGGCTCTCTCGGTCTCTCTCTGGAAACGCGTTCTCGGCGCTCTCCCGAGATGATGTAGGCAGAGAGTGCGGCACAGAGAGTACAGCAGCAGCCAGCAGCAGCAGCAGCGGCGGCAGCGGCGGCGGCTCGTCGTCGACTTGGTGGTGGCTGGCTCGGCTCTGGCGGTGGTAGAAAGGACGCGCGCCGCGCGCCGCGCCGGCCGAGCGCAGAGCGTGTACACACAGACGCGCGAGGAGAGTGCGCGCGCGCGGGAGCGAGCGAGAGAGCGAGAGAGAGAGAGAGAGAGCGCGGAAGATCATCCAATGAGAGTTGCTCGCGATTGGCCAGGGGTTAGCGTGGGATCGCGTTTGCGCCTCTTATAGACCGGCGAGTCGTCGTTTCGCGTGCCAATTGTGCTCGCGCGCGCGGATCTCGCACGTTTACATATATATATATATACACGCAAGGTACCTTCGGACGAGTTGTTGTTTTTTTTTTTTTTTTTCACATCGAGGAGGAGGGACGTCGGTGAAAACGCGACGAGACTCGACTCGCCGCACGCTGCGGTCGCTCGTCCAGTTGAGCTTTGGTGCTTTATGCGACAAGAGCAGGATGCGGATCGCCGTAGCTTGCCTAGTGCTCTGCCTGGCGGCCAATGCCTCGGCCTACCTGGTGCACGAGGAGCCCGAGGAGGTGAGTGCCGATTCGACGGGACGACCAAGTGACGAGGACAATATACAGTGCAATCGAATACATATATATCTAGTGGTCGTATACGGATTAAGTGCCGATTTGTCCCCCCGATCTGTTTTTTTAGCCGCGCTCTGCGGTTTCGCGGATTTGTATCGCGCGCACGGCGGAAATGGTTTTCGAGCGCCGAACCGACGACTATCGGGTTTCGCGCTCTTGCGTGCGGCGATTATTTTGCAGGAACTCTTTTTTTGCGGAAAGTTTTGTTTTGGCTCGAGCGCGAGTGATGGTGATCTTACGCTTGTCGCGAATCGTTCCGAGTGTATCGCTCTCTCGCGCGAAACTTGGTGCGATTTTTCTTTTTTTTTTTTTTAACCGCTGTGCGCTACGCTTTTCCACGTGGAAATACGGTATACGGAAAGTGAATTTCTAATCGCGCAACTATAAACTCGAGGCAGCTGGCCTTTTTTTTATGCTATACGAGTTTTTGCATTTTTCAAGATCAGTGGTATATTTTAGTTTGGTCGTACGTGACTCTCCTTCGATCTAACATTAAAATATACAGTGCTATAAAAAAATTCAAATACCTGTATAAGAAAACTAAAAAAAATTGGTGCGCACAAAACGACCTTCCGCTCCGTCGTTCGATTTGAATTTCACCGCGAAATCCAATCGTCCGACCGTAAAGATAAAAGCTCCTAATTCCCGCTGAATTATGATATCACTTCGGACTTGCAAACGTCTCTCAGTGAATCGCATCTCCGTTGTTCCGTTTTTTATTATCGAGTAATTACTCAATACTCGCATGCTTCTTCGCTTAGCTAACGAGGACGCAGCGCGAGTACAACAAATCGAAATCGGCATTTTGCGTGCGCGCGCGCGAAACAACGACGATAATTACGCGGATAAAACTGGTTTAGCCACGGCGGCGGGAGAACGAATCTTAACCGCGGTTAATTAGCCGAAAATTTCTCCGGGCGGCGCCTCGACGAAAGAGCGATTAAAAGCAGGAAAAGCGGACGCGCTAACCGCGAATTCGCGCGTAAAAAAAAGGTATTTAATCGCGCCGTCAGATCCGACTTAATTGGCTTTTCTGGCATTCTGTTCAACATATGCAGATTAACACCTCGAAGATGTAGATTAGTTGGATAACTGGCTTTTTGTGCTCTGGGAAAAGTGTGAAAATATTTTTGTGCACGCAGTAGAAAGTGTATATGGGGCGGGTATTTAAAAGTGTCGGATTTTTGGATTTTCGTGAAATTGATCGTTCGCAAAAAAAAAAGTACTTCGTCGCCGATTCAAGCCGTTATAGTTTATAAGTCAGTGATGAATGAAATTTTGCCAAGTGTTTCTCAAGTATTTTGTATAAAATATAGTTCGAAAGTGAAACTGTATGAAATTTGACAAAATAAATTTTGTGAAAATTAAGAGAATCGTTTCTTGACACCATATGTTGAACGAACCAGATAAATTCTTTTTATTTCCGCAAAAACAGGATCTCTGCTCGAAGCTCGAAAAAAATTAAGATTTTCTAATATCGATTTTAAAAATCATCAGCTATTATTTTTAAAACCGCGAACTTTAAAGGCGTCGAGCGCGAAAACTTAAAGAGCAGTGTATTTTTCAAATTCGCATAATACGCCTTTTCCATAAGTAGAGCTTCGGGCCGTAACAATACGGAGCCCGAAACATAAATCACGCGACTCGCGCCGCTGGCCCGTTTAAGTGCAGGACTTAGAAAGCCTTATGCAAAGTATTAAAAATGACAAAAATTAAAAGTCGTGACTGCGCGAGAGTGTGAAATCAAGGGGGGGAGAAATTATTCTGGACCATCTGAGACACGAGAAATGAGTTCGTACTACACGTCACGGCTATTTAACCATTGCGCAATGCCTGAATTATGACGGAAATTTAGCTACTTCTCCGCCGGGTTATTTCGGTAATCGATGTTTTCATGCATCTCTAATCTAATTATAACGAAGGTCGTTCCTTTCGACGTTCCCCGGATTAAAAATTCACGACGGTAAAAAATAAAAAAAAGAAGGATTTCGAGTCGTCCGCCGGTCATTACTACCTCTGCTTCGTCGATCACGTAAAAAATAGGTTCATCCTTTGCCTCACGTCCGTCACTTATTACGTAAGCGCGAAATTGCCCCGGCCAATTTGAATATTTCCCGTTTACCCGTACACTTTTTTCATCAATTAGACGTAATAGAATTTTCGAGAGATGCATGTAACCGCTTAGAAAGCTTAGTAAATCAAGCCCAAAAATGCACGATAATACTGAGATAATTTTCCCCGAAGCACCGAAATCGTGAGCAGAAATTTCAGCAACACCCCCCGTAATTTCCAGGAATGCCTTATTAAGTACCGAAATTTAAACGTAGAAACGCAGCTGAAACTCGCACAATTAGCCGCCGCCGCTGCACGACTATTCCACGCGGCGAGAGGATTTAACGGCAATCCGAACGTCGAAGCGACCAAACGAGAACGGACTAAAATTTGCGTGTGCTCTCGAAATGAATCCCTTTTACTTTCCAGGCGGTGTACATTTTATACAACCGTAAATTAGAATGGCAAACTGGCTGGAATTCGTTAAAATTTTCGATCTTCGGAGATTTACGCTCCGAGCGTTTCTTCGAACTTAGCGGGTAAAAATTATCCCGGCTCATTTGCATTTTTAAATCCATGTGTTTAAGTGCAATTGGAAAAATTCTGGAACTTGAAATTACAGCGCTTCGGCCGGTATTTTTAATTATGATTTACGGACAATTTCACGCGGCGGCAAAGAAATGAGTTCGTTATTTTATTTCGCGTCATTAGTCGCGAACATTTAAGAATTGCGCAATGACATTATGGGCCGAACGACTTTGTTTTAGACGATCGAGTGTCAATTAAGTAATATGCTCGAAAAACTAGTCAATTACGTCCGCACGATTAATTGCCATTAGAGAAAGCAGCGAATTTAATTAAAAAATTAAACTATTAGTGAGAATTACTATGAGCGCCAAGGGCGATAATAATTCTTGAGCGACACATTATTTCAAATTTTTAATCGCAAATTTCCTCCTACAAATTTTAGATTCCAGCATTAAATTTATGAATAGTTGCAATTACAGCCTGCCGTACGGAGCAAATTAACATTATTTATCTTCGAAACGACGACCAGCATTGCATCCCGTTGCCCGAGTTAAACAAATAGAAGCGAGAATACATTTCGTTTCTCTAATTCATGAATTTACATGAAAACTGGGGTTTTGTTTTGATTAGCCTAGAATTATAATGCCGTTTCACAACGACAGACTTCGCTCGGCGAGTCTAGCAGTGAGTCACGCACAAGAAGAGCCGACCTTCGAGCGAAACAGGCAGAAAAAGGATTTGTCGCCTTGATCCGCCGAGAAAGATGAAAAGGGTTAACTGCCGCAGTTAAAGTTCACTGTGAGAAAGTGGAGGTATAACATCTGCATGCAAGTCGAAAGTAGATATACCGCGAGGCGTCCGAGGAGATCGAAAGTGACCAGACACGCTTTCAATGTATTGATGATATACTTTTCCATTGTGCCTGTAACCTTTAAAGCCATTTTTTTTTCAACTTTCTCGAACGATAGAAAGGCGCGATTCATAAAATCCTGACCTGCATTTGCGTGCTTTGCTATTGCTATTGTTACTAAACTAACTATTGTTAGCTTTGTTAGTATGTTTATGAAAAAAAAAAAACTTTGTCGACTGAAGTTTGTTGAAAATTCTAATGGACGGTATTGCATTTGACATAATATTAAAGGATGTTTTAATGAATAGCCTCTTTTCAAGTTAACGATCCACGGTATCCTCCTATTTACAAAAATGTCCTTGGTCTCAAGGCAGATAAACACGAAATTTCCTGATATTCTTGAGAAACCAACCGGACTGACACGTTTTTTTAAAACCACGTTTTTTTTATGTAGTTGCACTTATTATATAATAAATATTTATTTACATTTTTACATGACCAAATATGTTTAAAAAAACGTTCATTACAAACTGGGCTATAAATACCATTACGATTTAATGCTCTTTTTATACCACTAACAAGCCTTTGATTAAAAGGGCAGAACGAAATTTATAAAAACAACCGTGCGCATAAAATAACAATATTTACTTTTACGCTCATCGAGTGCACAGCCGAAGTACATATTATGCAAATCGAGCGCTTTCACATAATAATTGCCGGCAATCGCTGAATCTTCCGTTTAAACCCATTTCTTAACAATTCTAGAGCCTGAAAAAAAATGCGCTTCCGGAACGAAAAACCGAGAATTTCTTTGTTTTCATTCGTACGAATTGCATCACGCCGCGAGAAATGTTACGTGTGTATGTCTTTAGCGCGAAACTACCTCGTTTGCAACAAAAATATTTTTAAAATTTCTTTTAGAGAGAAGAACACCAGAGAGGCTATTTTTAGACCGATTTTTAAGTGCCCGTCGTAACGCACCAGGTATAAGTGCACGGGCGAACTCGAACCGTAAAAGTTTCGCGTTTCAAGGACAGAATGTATAGTGCTTTATAGGTCATTTTGTTCAATTACACGGGTTTCGGTCCGCGGTCGAAGTTTATGGGCTTTTGCGGCAAAAAAGGAATTTAACAATTGCCCGCTCTTTGATATTTGCTTTCGCGAAAAAAAAAAAGGCCGACGGGAGCTTTTTGTCATCATTAATGCCAGTTTTACTGCCCGACAAATCGCTATTTTACCGGAGGAATTTATGAATATCCCTTGAAAAATTTGACTTACACCAGCGGCTCGTAAAAGTCGCGCAAAAATTCACACCCCAGTTTCCTTATTTATCGACCGCCATATTTTAGCGAAACCAGTATATCTAATCTCCTCGAAATTACTCATCATTAGCATTTTTCGATCGCGGCATTAACTTTAATTCCCAGAAACCGAATCCTCGCGCGAAGAAATTGCGCTTCCATTAATAAATCTCCCGGCCTGCTATCCGAAGGGATATCGATCTCCGCGCGAAATACCGTGTTCTCCGGATTCCCTCGCACGCACACTCGAACTTTTCCAGGAAAAGCCTCTCGGTTTATTAACCTCCGACCGCCTCTCGTGCACCCGTCGATATATATCTTCGGCGCTGCGTGCAGCTGGATGCGTTTAAGGAGGCGCTCGACGACCACTTCTTCGACAGAGAGAGAGAAAGCCGCCGGGGAGAGAAAAAAACGTCTCGCTCATCGCGTAATCTCCATCGCTGCGCTCCTTCTGTTTTCGGTGCACTCTCGCTCTCGGACGCTGAGCGTTAATGCACGCCGGCGGCTTTTTCCCCGTATAAGTGCAGCGCTCGTAAACGGTCGTACGGGGCCTCGCCCCTCCTCGGAAGCGGCGGCTCTCGCTGCACAACGGCCGCGTCTCGCGTCTTCTTTTCCCTCTCGTCTGCATTTTACATAATTAGCGGGCCATTGTTGCGGATAATCGCGCGAAAAGCCCGAGCATTATCGCCGGAGCGTTGCGTCAGACTCATCGCCGGGCGAGAGCGATATAGTTTTGCGTGCCGCGTTGTACGTTCGGCGGGATGGTATAAAAATGAGGAAGCTGCTCTCGAGACTCCCTCGACAATGCGCGATAAATTTGATTACGAGATTGCAATGAAGTTATTAAAGTATATAAAAGGCTGCGAGTGTAGGAGGCGGTAGGGATAAAAAAAAAGTTGTACGTATTTATGAAAGCTTTCATTAACAATGGTCCCTTTCGCGGCGGAAAAAATATTGCGATTTTCCGCGGTAATTACGAGCGCGGTAATTATTGCTGGAATTTTCCGTTAAATTTATAAAGGGGAAGGTTGAAAAATTCTTACGAAACGCGGATGCTATTAAGGTTCGAACAATTACAAACAGTTATTAAATGTTTTCACCGCTCGGTCAAGATGTATGTTATACCCATTAATGGGATCGATTGCTTTAGTACCAAATAATAGCCGGTGTTTATTTTGTTATTGTTAATTACAAACGATTTAATTGTCGACTTGGGTTAATTCAATTAAAATCTCGGGTGTTATTAGGGGGGATCGTAAAAAAGGAATATTAATTATACATCTTGGCATTGTTTCGGCTAATGTATATAATTTGCGAAATTACGTTAAATTTTTCAGGCAAAATTTTGAAATCAATGGACTCGTCCGTAATTGATTGCATTTAATTTAAATGTGGCAACACTCCCGGATAAGCACGAAAACGTTGTCGTTAATTATACCCCGAATCCGTTTTTCTGCCGAATCAATTCCTCCGCTTATTAAAAGTAACGGAAATTTAACGCAAACGAGAAAAGTTAATGAGCTCGTAAAAAATATCTCAGCGCATTTTCAATTTCTTTTCGACGCAAAATAAAAGAACCTCTTCCGCAGCTAAAGCATAAAGGCTTAGACCGTAAGGCATAGATGTAAGTTTTGCGCACGTGAAAGTTGTAAATAATGTAACAGCCGTATTTTATTTCACTTGCACAATTCAGGAAAGGTCCGTTTACAATTGTCTCATCGAGAATCGCGACAGTTTAAATAAAATTTATTCACTGCATCAGCATCGTTGAATTATTTAACACCCGCGGGTTCGGGTCGCGTCAAAATTTTTCACTTTAACGCAGTCGAACGTATATATAACTTTTAGGGAGAAATGGTAATAAAATGAAAGTGGCATATAAGAGACGTTGTAAATTGTGGAATCCGCGATATTGAATTTTACGCGATTTGAAGCTTTTTCCGTATTAATTAATTTAAAAAAACCCGTTTATTTTGATGAAAGTTAAGCCCGGCATATGTTTATACGAATATATTATATCTCTAGGAATATTAAAAGGCAAAAAGCGTGGGTTTACAATCTTGCAATTTATTTTATGGTTTGTTTGCAGGCGAGCATCTTGAATTTCTTTCATTATATAAACTTTTATTTTAAAATGAATTATGTTATTTCAGATTAATTTTCACATTTCATTTTCGCGAAAAACTTTCTTCGGTGTTATTATTTTTCCCATAAACGTATAACGCGCGTAACGTAACCCAATTTCTTTAATCGTGAATTGCAATGCTCCTTGCATAGCTAATAATCGAATAATTTTACAGATTTATTCACGACTAATTATTTACTAGTTTTTCAAATTTTGAAAAAGTTTTTTTAAATCGCCGTGTTAAAAGAAACAGAGTTTTACGAGCGCCGAGAAGAATAGTTTTCAAAACACCGATAAATCTTGAATGGCTTACATAATCCCTTTAAAAAAAAATTTAAAGCTTGATATTCATCGCAGGAATTGATCTGCATAGATTTTAAAGCAGATAAAATCTCGCTTACTACACTTCGAGCTATACGTATAGGAATATTCTAAATTTAAAAAACTTGTTTTGCTATGGAAATTTTACTTATAACTTTCTTTCGAGCGATTTATAAAAAAAAATTGAACCGCAACGAAAGCTGAATAAAAAAAAATAATTGAAGAGTGTATTGCGACTACATTATTTAAGAAATAGGCATTCTTCTCGATATTTCTTTTATTGGCCCGGAATAACGTTTGTCTTGTGACACAGCATAAATTAATAATTGACAGATAAAAATTAAGTAGCAAAAACAAGCCATTTATTTACCTTTTTACGAGCCATCGCGGAATGTTAAACGCGACTATTTCCCCAACATTAGGCTCATAAAATTAGGCGTAACCTGTGACAAAACAAAGGTCTCGAAATCAAAAAGAAGCCAATAAAATCCTTTATCGACCGCCACCTTATCCGCCACCTCCGCAGTCCGCGAACAATTCAAAACAAATATTCCTACGCGGACGAAAACAAGAGCAACAATCCATGCAAATTCATCGCGCCTTCCCAATTAGCATATTTCCCCCTATCTCAATCATAAACACCGTCGTCGACAAAAAAACCGCCATTGTTGCGGCGCGCGGAACGCAAATCATGCGGCAAAAGGCTGGAAACTGCATGTATAAATACACGCCCGGCGCAAAATCAAGCATCGCGACGTCCGAATCCGTTGCCGAGGCAAAAACTGCCTCTGACATGCCTGAAAAGCTCGGCTCGAAAGATCCCGGCCGGTGTTTGTCAATTCCGCCGGCGTGAAATCCTCCGCGGGCAGCGTCCCTCGTCGCTCTCTCTCTCTCTCTCTCTCTCTCTCTCTCTCCGCTGCGTTACGCCGTCGAGCGAGACCCGTTAATCAACGATAATCACCGACGGCCGCGTCCTCGGCTCGAATCGCACATATTGTACGTACGTTTACGCGCACACGAACGCGCGCGCGCGCGCGTACAAAAATATACGATTATTACACGCGCACGCGTGCAATATAATTTTTACAATTTATGCTACACTTATGAGAAAGTGCGCGAGCGAGCAGAGGCGCGCGCAGAGGCCTTGCGAACGAGTCGTCCTTGGAAATCGGCAATTAATGTCCCATCCGAAGGAGCGCTCATCCGTCGGAGGTGAAAGAGAAAGAGAGAGAGAGAGAGAGAGGAGAGCTCCGAAAAGCTGCCGATACCCTCGATTTCGCAAAGGCCCGCGAGGAGCCGTAATGACCGAAGGTCCCGCGGCTGCAAGCGGCCGAGCAAAAATGCGGGTCAAATCGCGCCGGTTGAGCAACGCCGCGGCACACTCGGACCTGGGCCAGGAAAAGTTTCGCTATTACACCTCCGCAGAGAGAGAGAGAGGGGGGGGGAGAGAGAAAAGGAGTCTATAGACATAATCGTCGCCGCTTCATGCCTCGATGGAGCGACTCCTCTTTCACTTTCGAGCTGCTGCTGCTGCTGCTCCTCATCCTCCCAGCGGCTTTTCTGGGTCAAGTTCAGAAGCGAGACCGCACCTCGGCGAAACGTCTTGCGTGGAAGCGGCCGTGCTGACGCGACGGACGGTAATGACGAGGCGGTGTGCTTAGGACGAGGAAAAGGTCATAAGTTTAAAGGTGGCTTTTGATTACGGGTTGTTGACTGGGATGAGGGTCTGGACACTGCGGAGAGGTTTTAGTGAAATGAAGAGTGAAAAACGAGGATGGATAATGTTGGAGATGTTGGAGGTAGCTGGTGTTTGCAGCTTGGGCAATGATATTTAGGAGGAATTACACATTAGAAGTGAATTAGAGATTGGTTGAGGGACTTTTTTTTATTATTTTAGATTAAAAAAGGATTTCCATGTTGATGCAGGGAATATTTTTCTAAATTCAATATATATTTTACAAAAATTCGAAACATTCTGTCAATAAAGGAGTTTTCGTGTACTGACACAGCACAGATAATTTTTACCCTTAGTCATTAAGTCATTATTTGTATTTTTAGCCTTTCTTCTTTACGATGCCACTTTGAGGCTTCAAAACTGCTTCGCTGTAATCATCATTTTATAACATAACCGCTTTCGAGCTTTTCTTTTAAATCAATTTTTTAAAAAGAAAAAATTATTTCTTCGAAGTAATAAAAACTCCTCTTTCAGTCGAAAATCTCAAATCGCCTACTAAAAGCAACAAAGAACCTCGACAGTTACAATTCCATCAAAAACAGTGCTCGCAAAACACCGAAAACAACAGAAACTCAGGCAAGAAACGTGAACCAAATCTGTCCCCTCGAATTAATCAAATCAAACTCGATATCTTTTTCGCGTTCGCGGTCACTCCGACCGTCTCGACTCGAGCAGCGGTTTTCCTTTTTCCCCCCCATCGCCTGCTTGCAATTCCGCTCGTCGGCCGCTTTTTGTCGCGCGTCGACTCCTCTCCTCGGGCCGCGCCTTTTCGGCTCGGCGCTTTAAAATTCAAAAGTCCCGATACGTATACGATTATCGGCGCCGAGCGATTTCATGCCCGCGCGAGCGCGCATCGCAAAAAGAGAAAGTGCGCCCGCCGTGCATCGGGAGAAAAAAAAAGCTGCGTGTGGTGCAGCGCCGCGCGGCCGCTCGATGCTTTCACGGCTCGGCGAGGACGTCGCCGTTCGCCGCGAGAGCGCGACTGTCGGACGGGGAAAAAGGATGAGAGGGCACAAAAGAACGGACGGTCTAGTTTGCGGTCGAGCGGAGAGTCGAGGGGGGGAGTCGGCGGAAAAAGGAATAATTGTCTTGCGGCCGTCGGCGGATGATTGATTCACTGCTGGATCGTCGTCGATGTGTGTACGGCTACTTCGGTTTCTTCACCGCTTGCTTTTTGCCGCGCGGAATCTGCGCTCTCGCTTATTCTCGCGAGCCTCTTCGAATTTTCCCAGATTTGTTTTAGGGTTTTATGATTTTTTAGATTTACGTGTGGCGCTTTTGTTTTATTGTACGAAGCTTTGACTTTTTTTTTTTTTTTAATGGGGGATTGTGATTTTAAATTGATGAAGATGGAATTGAAAGTAAATGCTGAAAGAGAGTAATCTTTGCAGGTCGTAAAATAAAAGTTAAGCTTCTTTGATCACAGCAATTGTGTTAGTCGTAGATGAACTGTTATCAAAAACATAATCAGAGGCCTGTGCATATTTCTTTCTAAAATATGCACAGGTAAAGCTTTGAATGCAAAAGACGTGCAATATTTGCGAAACGTAAATTACTAACGAAACGTGTGATTTGATCTTATTAACCTGTCAACGGTCAAATTTTATTTAATTTAATGATTTGACATAGTAATCTGAATAAATTTACATGTCGTTAAAGGGCCGGCGTTTATGTCACATTCTTATTAAAAACCACCAATCAACTTATGGGTAATACGCTATTCTCCTATACTTAGCCGAATTTTATACGTGTAATTTTGATGACGATTACAGGGTGATCAGTTAAATTACTGTATTAATGTACTCATTATATCCTAATAAATCTTAGAAGCAATAATTTCCTCCTAAATTGATCGAAAATACTAGAAGCCGTGTTCTGAGGTAATCTTTGCTTCAATTAATAGCATTTTTACGCGTTCGAAAGAAACGGGGCCTCGGCAGAAATGGCAGAAATTTTTTCGTTATTTCCGAATCAGGATATGGCTCTTAATAACGAGTCGGGAATCTAAAGAAAAATATAGTTATCCGAAGTTTCGTCATGCCGCGATGAAAGCGTAGGTGATAAAAATTTAGCAATATTATGAGATAACATGAAATTTTATCAAGTAAACACACGCTAGATTCAGTTACCCCCCCTCGATAAATTACGGTCCTAATAAGAAACGAAGCCCGTTCGGTAATACGCGCCACTAAGTTACGAACGTTACCGTTCGATTTGTAATTTGCAAAAAAAAAATTTATGTTTCAATACCCGAAGGTAATATCGAATCAATGCGAAGATTATAAGGTCCGGCTAATCTTATCAAAGCAATATCGGCCTAAGCATCGCCATTTTCGGTCCGGGCTTTTACGAGAACGCCGCACTTACAACAGATTCATTTTACTGCTTGATGATACAATTTCGAAATTATGTACGGTGAAAGTATACGGCGTGCAATGCGATTTTCCATTAGATTTTTCCTTATTTTAGTTTTCAGAAATAGATTATACACCGTCGCCGGGGAAATGGCCATCGTAAAGCAACAATTACACGTCCTCCAAACTGATTTTTTGCCTTTATGCCCGCGCTGAATTCGCGAAAGAAAATTTCATTTCTGTCCGCGGTGTATCGAAAAATCACTGTTCCGCGAATCCGCCCCATAGCGAAAATGAGCCAAGAGGAAAGTGAAGCGTGCACGATTAATTGATACATAAATGTTTATTAAAGGAATTATTACAAAGTTTTTTTTACAAGAACGCGAGTCATAATGTTTCCATCTTCGCACCACCGGCCGCAACGCGATCCGATAAAAATCAGGCATGCGAGAGAGCTGCGTAATTCGCGGAGAATGTTCATAGGCATCAGTCTAGAAAAGCCGTGACTTAATACACTCGTCATCGCAATTAATCACCGATTACTACAGACGCCAGCGGGCTCAGAAGTAAACAGAAGCTCTAATTTTTAACGGGCGACTTTTTTTCCCCCGCTCGCGGGTAATTAAGTTATGTACATTAGGCTCGTCGGCCAGCCGGTCGAAATCGCTTTTGCAATGTCACCGCGCGGGCAATATGCCTCGTTTACCGCGCCATTTATAGATCTCTCTGTACTTTTGCTTATGAATTTTTTTATTAAAACGTTCAACCGAGATACATCGAGGCGAGAGAGAACAAAAAAAAACCCGCATCAGCTGGTCGTCGCTGCGTATTTCAATTCCTGACGAGAGGAATTCTCAAGCGCGCAACGGTGTCCGATCATCGTTCGCTCGAGATAGACTCTCGGCGTCGAATCGGTTGTTACGACGGGACTAATAAAACAACTGAAAACTGGTTTGATGTATTGCTCTCGCCGCGAGATGGCTAGTTGTCTCTCGCTAAAAGCTGCGCGCGGAGCGGCTTTAATTTTGACCCAGTTTACGACTCTCGCGCCGAGATAATCGCGGGGAGAGCGGCGTTCGGATGCGGGGACTCGGTTCGATATTGATTTTGTAATGTCGCGCTTAATGTCATACTTACGCTCGTAACGATCTAGTAGTACAAGGTTTGAATATATTTTTGTATCCGACATGTCAGTCTCGACGAAACTTTTAGCGGCAAAATAATCGAGTGGCCATACGGCGAGTGAAAGTGCAGGTTCGCACGTGATTGTTTTGAAGAATTCATATTTTTATGGGATTTCGTCTCGAACTGATTTTTCTGGGAATATTTATGAAATTCTAGGGAATTCAATTCTGGTAGCGATCTTGGGCAAGATTGGGATTGAATTTTTTCTTTTTTACTTCGAATGTGCGAAAATAAAGACAGATCTTGATTTGCAATTGATTTCAAATAGAACTTTCAGATTATAGAGTTATGTAAAGAAACGTCAGACTAATTAGTGATGTAAAAGCTTTTTTATTTACCTAAAAATAATCGCGATCCGGCACGCCTTTTTTCACGCAAATTCAAGTGATATCGATTTCAATCTGAAGCTACTATTTTGCTTTAAATAAGAGGCTTATACAATTCATCGGTAGCCTAATTTTAACGTTAATAAATACTAGACGTATGCAAAAAAATTAATTGATCGTTACGTAAATAAAGTAACGACGAATGTTTATTAGGCGCCTTGAACCCAACTGTCAAGTTTACCCAAGAGAAACAAGTTTTACGATATTCAAGTGATGAAATAATTATTTAACACGTTACCACCACTTTATAAACAACTTTGCCCGTGCATTAAATTATTATCGTAGTCGCGCGAAGAAATTATCCTTGAAAAAAAGTGAGGTCGAACGCTAAAAATCTGCGAAAAAGAAATAGCCACCATATATAACCATTCCGGGTCGTTGGGCACATCGGCAAGATCGTTATCGTACGCCCAGTTACGTCCCGGACAGCGGACAGTTTGCAAACCCCCCCCCGCTGAAATCGCTCTAACGCAGCAGAAAATTATGCGCGACTAGTGTAACTTCCAAAAGCGTATTATAACATCGCCGCCGCATCGCTGCGCGCACCGATGAGATAACCGCTTCTGCGCGAAGTGGAAAGAAAAAGGCTAACAAAGGAATATACCGAACGTCTGGTTCTATTTTCGGTCGGCGCGCTCGTTTGGGTAGGGATATCCTCGCGAATGCTAATACGCGGCGAAAAGAGTCGCGTTTCTTAGGAAATGCGTCCGAAAAGGATTTAAGGACCGTTGCATTATGCGTCTGTAGAATGCAACCGGTTGTTCTTCTTAATAATTTATGATGATGGGCAACGTTTATCGCCGAGAATTTGATTACTTTACTTCTTCAAGGGTTACGAGAGTTTATTTATGAAAGTTATAATATTTCGACATTTTCGCAAAATTGTGGAAGAGTGAATCGATGTTTTAAAAAAAAGCAATAAACCTTTAATTAATAAATTTAATTTAATTGACAACTGGCAGTATTATTGATTTGAGTAACTTTTAAAAATGCACAATATTTACATAAAGTGTTGTATGATTGGAATTTACGTCTTGTCTGACTAGATTCGGCCTATGTCTACTTATAGATGTTTATAATTTGACGGACAGACTAAGATACGTCGTAAACTTGTTCATTAGTTTTTAAACTATCCTCTTACTAAACTTGCATTCCAATTTTTTTTCTAATTTATTTTGACGACCTCTATTTGATGTCGTTGTTTTTACTCTGGGGATCTAATTAATAGATGTAAATGATCGCTCTCCTTTAATTGTGAGTTTTTTTAAATGTCGCATATTTCTAGCTTTGAAGTGTGCCGTTAGTATTAATTTAATTAGAAGGGAACGGAAGGTTCTGTAGTTTTTTAGGTAAATAATTGAATTTTTTGTATTAAGAGCAACTTTTCTTTTCGTCTAATAGGCTTCTATCAATTACAGAAAAATTGTAAATCGGAAATAGATTGCTGGTCTTTAGCGAAACAACGTAACTTTAACATTAAGAAACACGATAAAATGATAGAAACGACATGACCAAAGTGATTTTGGTTGATAATTGCAACTTTATTGCAGAGTGAGAAAGTAGTACTGAGGAATAGTTTTTTATTCACTCGTATAATTATAGCTCAGTGACAATTATTAAAAAAATGACTGATGACCTACGCAAAAAATTAGCTTATAGGTCAATTAGATTCAAGATGGTATCACGATATCTATAGATAATTTTTTTGATTTATTAATTCATTTATAAAATTTTAAAAGACAAATTTCATCATGAATTTACGTAGGTATAATTTATTTTTTTTAAATATATGGTTTCAAAATTCTTTTTCCAACGTTTGTTTTTGGATATATTTTTTTATTCGTAAGTTGAGTTAAGCCAATTATTTTCGTTGCTCAATATCATAGCTATACCTCAATACTCTACTTAAAAAAGTATTTTTATTGTATCTCCTAATAATCGAAAATGTATCTTTATTTTTATTATATCTCGTGATGTAATGCCTGAAAATTATGAATACATTTACATGAATTACACGAAATTTTCTTTCACAACGATACAAAATAAACGAAAGGGTTTAAATACGTGTTAAATAACAGAGTTATAAATAGAGATGTAAAAGGAAAACATCACGATGTTCTTTCACTCAACGTTTCTCTATTATGCCGGAATATTGCTCATTAATTATCTATTTAACACGTACATCTCCTCAAATATCTTCGATCTACGCCATTAATCTAAATCCTCGAATAAATAAAATTATTCTATGTTACTTCAGCCGATTCGATGAATTAGTTAGTGTCAATTCCTGACAACAAAATTTACGAGGCGTTATTTCGTTGTGTATTTCTTAATAGAACTGATTGCGTATATACACACACCCCGTGAAAAAATAAATGTCAATGTTAAAACTCAAGAATATTTATTTATCCAAAGTTTTTCACAAAACTTTCATTTTCGCCGTAAAAAAACTAAATTCTTCTGGCACAACTTTGCATCAAAGTATTGCGACAACTCTTTCGAGCAATGAACATACTAAGTTTAAATTTCTTACTGCATCAGATAATATTATAAAGTTAGTTATTACTGGTATCAACTGACGACATTTCGTTAAGTATTCTATTAACATTAATAGAACTTTAATAATAGAAATCAATTGAGTGCGTACAAAATTTTGTAATAGATTATTGACATGAAATAGTAAAATAAATGTCCTGCATTTCATTAAAAAAAAGCAACGAACGTTGGTACATAAAAATATATACTCCAGGTGAAAAACAAACTGCTTATTTCTTCAATAATGGCCTAAAAACAGTTCATTATACTTCGGTTCTGTATATATTTTTCTGCGAAGGTTTGTAATCATTCGCACAATGCAGACTTGTGCAAGGAGGTCGGGTCCAGTTGAAAAACCTTTACAAAAATAAAGAAAGCCTACCAAAACATACCTTCACTTTTATTCCTTAATGGTCTCGGGGATCATGATTCAAGTCAATACATTAAAATGAACAAGTATTTACCTGCTTTCCGCATAAAATAAGGATAATATAATTGCAAAATTACCATACAATTATATTCACCACATTTATCTCGCAGTAAAAAAGTAAAAATTAATCTTTCAGCTAAAAATATCCAAATTGCAGCCATAAATATCTTACTTACAATCTTACGTTGTGTCAAGAAAAATAAAACGGATCACCGGCAGTTACTTAAATGAACATTGTCGTGCTTAAAAAATAATTTAGTCATTTATTTAAATAAAAAGCTTAATTACTTAAAATATATTCTTATTGGCGTCGTTTAATATAATTTATAACGATGAAAGTTATTTAAAATAAGATTAGAATATTTATTTCTTCATCAGTCTATTCACCCAAGAAATTTTATGGCCTGTTGAAAACCTATTACCAATGGACTATATACGTATATGTTCCACTTTTTCATAAATTGTTTTTTGAAAAAATTTAGAAAATTACGATCAATATATTGAAACTTATGGGTTTGAATTTGTGCAAGTGTATTACACATTCAAAAAATGAATTAACATACAGGCAGAGATATTATCTGCTCTTACAGTAAACACTTAATAAAAACAAAAAGCGACTATGAAAGTTTGATTCTGACAACGCCGCGGTGCAATGAATTTCATTACCTTCTTTTGAAAAACTTTTTCTTAATGTTAATTACAAATTCATTGGCAAGTGTGCACTATTGTCCTTAAATAATTTATAGCGAAAAGTGTAGAAATAAGTGCATAAGCAAGTAGTCGTAGATTGTAAATTTTAAATTAATCAATTAAAATTCAAGAAAAATTTTACGTAATCCTTTTTTACGCGCATTATTGATTCTTAAATTCGAATTAACATTTAAATTTTGTTTTCGATAAAATCATATTAAATAATCAACCAACATTATAAACACTTGAATAAGACGTTAATAAAGACGCCTGACGTCACTTAGCTTTATTTAATAACCCTTTTCGAGCTCGAACGAGAAAACTTCCATTGGGCAATAATTTCAGAAACTCAAAGTTTAAATCTGGCGACGAGGATATTATTAAATTGAAAACCCGAACGATTCCGTACACAGCGCGCGATTTAATTCCAGAAAATTTATACCCTACAAGAATCTTAAACGCTTATCTTATCGATTCCCTTTCCGCGTCGTAAATCAGCGGAAAGGGAAAAATTTAAGGCGATCCATCACGCCTTTTTACACGCAAATTAACCGACAACGTCTTTTCTTCATTCTGTTCGCAGGCCGACGAAAACGTCCGCGGGAAGCGCCAGCAGAACGGCGCGGCGGTAATCGACAGCATTTTTAACGTGAGTATGTAGCGCCGCCGATATATATCCATATATGTATATACGTATACGCGCACACGTCCACCCGCGAGAGACAGCCGAAAAACTCGTTTTTTCGCGCAGCACCTTTTAAGGGACCGCGTCGGCTTTTTCGTTGCGCGATCGGGCCCGCCGATGATAATTACGATAATTGCGATAATAACCGCGAAGCTCGGAGTGATCTATATGCGCGCGCTTGATGCTCGCGCTCGCAGGAGAGATGGCTTATAAATATAAGTAGGAGAAATTTTTTTTTCCATCCACAATTACCCCGCCGCGGCGGGCAGCCTTGACGCGGTTTATTTTATCGTTTTTTAATGTCGCGATTACGAGCCTCGAAAGCGGGATTACACTTTTCATTAGCCCGTAAGATATCGCGCGTCTGCTAAGGTGCATCCTGTGCGCGAGAGAGAGAGAGAGAGAGAGATGAAATCACCTGTTGTTAATTCCCTCGTTTAGATTCCCATTACTGCGATCAAGCAGACGGCCGCTGCGGCGCAGACTTTGTCACCGGAAAATGCTGGGACGATAGATAGCGTACTGAAGGTAATGTGCAAAACTTATAGCTGGATGGTTACGCAATTGAGCGTGTGAGTGTGTGTTTGTTTCTCTGTGTGCGGGGTACGATGAAGTTAGACGTCGAAGGATAAGTATTAATCACTCGGTGCTCGTTTTTTTTTTAATGATTACTTCCTAAAAGGATATAAATCAGTTATTAGATTTAACGATAGGAGAGATCAATCTGTCGGCGTATATCAGTCGAAATCGCTGTATTTGTAAAAGTTAATAAAGTTAAGTACGCTTCTGTGCCTTTTTTTAATTGCTTTTGCGCCAGTAACATGTGTTCTTTCAGCTTAGAAGTCGACGGCTCGAGCTCGAGAGTTAATTATTTTCGAAGTCGCACTAACTTTCTACGTCTGCTCGGAACTGTTTATCCGTGCATTTTTATAAGATTTTAAGGCTGGATTCGCTTAATTTATATATCATTGAGATAATTTATAATTTTGAGAACAAGGGGCGAAAGTGGCCTCTTGATTAAATCTGTCATAAATTATTTATTGTAATCGTTAGAGAGAACACAAAGTATAAACTCATTGATATCAAAGCGAGGAAATTTATATAATTTAAGACTATTTGCTTTAGCTAACATAAGAAAGTTTAATTGAATTTTTCAATGTTAAGTTCATTTCAAATTATATAAATGAAATCTTAAATTTATTAGTAGATTTAAAGATAACAGACGAAAGTTTTCTCTTGTTCTTTTAAAATAAGCTTTGCCTAAAAAAGATCCACTTTACCATCAATACCAGTTACATAACGCTTGACTATTCTTGATTCAGGTAACTCTAACAATGACTGTATATACTTTTGATAACCATTGATAAATAATTTTCACTGATTTTATTACTGCATCCCATCACGTAGTCATAAGTTTTTTACAGCCTTACTCATTCCTAGTAAAAACTTCCTTAGATTAACTTATTAACTTGTGATCGCATGGTTGCACTAATCACATAGCATTACGCCGTTACATAGTAGCTTGTGTACATATATAAAAAAACTACAATTTACTTCACTACATACGAGCAGAGGCTGCAAATAGTTGAAAATCTCAAATTACTAAATTGATGATAATTTGCACCTTGGTGGATTTTGTAAACCATCTAGGAAAATCCTCTTCTATCTTGCTGGCAATTGTAAGTGAATGATCGGTGCAATTTCAAGAAAGGTTACTCATTCAAGGTGTTGTGCATTAGTCACGAGTATAGAGGTGCATACAGTAATTGCTGTAAAAGACTTATTTTATAAGCACTAGGAGACCTACATTGTTCACAATTATGGTCGTTGTATATATAAAAAAATACTAAAGGACTTAGTCATCAGTTCATTAATCATGAAAACCTTTCTTTTGTCTTCATAAACAATTTCACTCCATTATATTTTGCAATAATCAGCACTTCCAACTGCTAACACTTTGATTAACTACATCAACCCCATAACTTTATAATCTCACAATCACTCGTCCCAGCAAATTCTAATCCCCGAAAAACTTCCCCCTCCCGTAGATTCCCGTGTCGACCCTCGAGGCTGTGAGTAACTTGATCAAGAATCGCCAACAGAATCGACCAACGACCCCATTCAGTTCGTCGAGGCCACCTCGCAGACTCCACCTCGCCAACGACTCCACCACAACGCCAGCCAACGAGCCTCAGCGTCGCCGTCTAGAAGAATACAAACGGCGCGTCGAGGCCCAACGCGAGCAACAGCGTCTCTACCACGCCGAGCTTCAACGCAGAAGGATGGAAAGGATGCGCCAGCACAACCGACGCATGGAGCAGCAGATATCGGAGGAGGACGAGAGGACGCATCATGGCTTCTTCCGCGATCCCTTCGGCTTCAACGCCTTGACCAAGTGGATCATCGGGCCCCACGGTCATCACCTCTTCAACGGACACGCCGGACACGGGGACGGTCACGTGTACCAATACTTTGACCAGCTGAAGCCGCTACACTTTGGAGGACAGCAGCAGCAGCAGCAACAACAAGGTGAGTAGCTTTCGCAGCGACCTTGAAGCTTTTCGGGGGAGATGCAGCCTTTCACGAATCCTTCGCGGGTGGTGATGTGTGTGTAGCTGCTCAGGTATCGCGAGACGGGATATTCGGATGAAGAGAGAAGATAGCGGGGGAACAAACGAGAACTGCGCCGTGTTGCGCCGGAGATTATGACGATAGAGAAATCAGGGTAATGATGTCGATGAGATCTGAGCTACAGCCTTCCCGGGAAATATCTCGAATTCTATCGTTGACTCGAGGTTGGCGGTGAAAAATGGTTGGTCCGAAGATATGTGATCGAAGCCGAGTGCAATGGAGGGAGATATACGTTCGAACGCTTCGATTCTCGTAGGTGCTAATAAATTGTAAACTGATACCGCGAGTGAAGCAAGTATATGGGGAAGCTCGCGGATGAAAGTGAAATGATGCGGGTCTGATGTTATATTTCACCGATTTTTCGTCATTGTATTTTCACGATATTTAACGTGCGATTGTAAAAACATGTTAAAACAGGCAAATTAGAGGCAAACTGGTTTTGCTTGGGTTTCGTTCGCAAATGCAGATCCTGTTATTCAAGGTTATCGGAAATTATCGTATATAAAATATAAAAGGCAATTGAGATAAACGCCTTGGAAACCGGATATATTCTACCAATCACAGACATTAAAGCCTGCCACTTCCTGAAACTATTCCGTATTTATCTCTCCTACAAAGAGAAAGAATTTTCAGTGAATCCAATTTAAGCTCATGTTTTCTCTTGACCCTTTTTAGAAACATTTTACGAGACGTGAAAAAAAAAATATGTTGAATATAACGTGTTTGATTTGCAATTACGGTTAAAATATTTCTTGCCGGTCATAAACAACACGATTAAAGCCCTGATAATTAATGAAATTGATTTAAATTATAGATTTGAAATTAGACTAAATCTAAAACAAATGTGTAGAACAAAATTTAATGAATCAAAGTT
The DNA here is from genome assembly GCA_900474335.1 of Ormyrus nitidulus. Lineage (NCBI taxonomy): Eukaryota > Metazoa > Arthropoda > Insecta > Hymenoptera > Ormyridae > Ormyrus > Ormyrus nitidulus. The sequence goes on along the minus strand of UCOL01000041.1, from coordinate 102,846 downwards.
TAGATTTGCAGAAAAATTACTTTTTCAGATGCAAATGTAACCGCAGCAAAATACACTGCATTGCCACCGCATAAATTACGATAATTTAGCAGCAATGAGTCTGTTCGATTTTTCAAATAACAATAGCATTTGTAGCTTAAAATAATTCATTAAGCGACAAATCCTAGAAGCAATCGATAAAGCGCTTCCCCCGTAATTTCGCAACGGCCAGAATTTATGCCTTTAATCCGTCTACCTCGGCAAAGATCTATCACGATCAATGGCGTCACTCAAAAATTCCTCAAACCCCCGAAGCCAAAAAAGAATCAGTCAATCAAACTCAATTCCCTCCGGAATGTTTTAATTGCCAATTACGTTGCAGGCATTCATCGTCCGATCCCGACGAAGCCAACCCTGCCATCCAGCAGCAGCACCGCCAGCAGCAGTAGCAGCAGCAGCAGCAGCCCAACCAGTCCAGCAGGACCCACCCACAATTACGAGGTGCACGAGGTCGTCGACGAGGGCATCAATCCTTTCGCCTGGCCCAACTGGTTCGGCATAATCGGCCCTAGCCGGCCGAGCCAATCGGGCGACGACACGAGGATACAGAACAAGATCGCCCCGAAGACGACGAAGGTCAGATTCGACGAGCCGCCGCTCGAGAACAAGATCGCCCCCAAGGACGAGGACCATTACAAGAGCAAATACGCCCAGGCGCGAAAGAATTACGGCGCCCTCGAGAGCGAGATCACCGGCAACGAGATCGACGGCGAGGTCGGATCCGGGGAGAATACGAAGGCGAGCGAGAGAGGAGGAAAAGTTGTGTTTCCTAATAATTGAGGCTTCTTTGTTTTTTATTTTTTTAGAGATCGGTTAAATATCCCTTGTTCTTAATTTGTGACGCGCCCGAAGATCCGAAGACTTGATGATTTTTAGGACTGTATAGGGTACTTCTTTTTACGTTCTGGTGCCAATTATTGCAAGTTTGGACTACGGTCGAACTTTCCTTGACTGCTTTGACTTTTTTACTATTTATTTCTGTACTGGAAAACGTATATATTTTAATGAGTAGTGCAAGTTAATCAGCAGTTTTAGGAAATTGTGGACACTTATAATGTAGACAATTTTTGCTAAATTATCTCCGGTAAAATTGTGCGATTCAACGGAAATTAAAACTCAAAATAGAGATTTGTTGCTTGGATTGTCAAGCACAATCAGTTTAATAACAAAAGCTCCCTATAACTTATCTTTTAATTAATTTATTCAATCAGTATGCATTCGAGAACAAGCAAAAATATTTACAAACAGAATTTCCACAGTAGTTTTAATTACGATACTTATCCTCGTTCAGTAAATCAATATCTCGTTAAATAACGCAATTCTTAGCAATGCAGCATCCACAGAATAATTTCTGTATTAAGAATGAAAAAAAAAATCTCGGCAAATTACAACACCATTTATTATCGCGGCGCTGCAATCCCCCCGAGCCGACGTTCTTTTACGGCCCTATTCGCAATCATTTTTCGGATCGACTGAACGCAGAACGTTATATTTCTCGCAAAAAAATGACGATTGTACTGTCCGCTAATTAGTCGAACTACTTAAGCATTCGCTCCTTCAAAATTACACACCGCGAAAGCCGCGTAAAACGCAACGATTTGTATTTATCGACGGCGCGGAGATACTATTGATATAGACCTTCCGTTTACGACGTTTCCTAATATCAATCGCCATAGCGAAAATGTTCCCTCCCCCTCTCCCCCTCCGAGAGAAGAGGCGGCTGAAAAAAAAGAAGGAATGCTCGCGTTTATGGATCTTTTTATTGCGCGCGTTACAATGCTCGGGCAGGTATGCGCGCAATTTTCCTCGAGAGGAGCGGGAGGGGGAAAGAGTCTCCCAGATACCGTATGGTAATCCATCGCGAATGATTTTTCAAGCTCGCTCCTCTCTCTCTCGGGTTCTAAAAATAAGCGGCGCAACAATGCAAAGTAGCTGAATCGACAAAAAGCTAGAAGAAAAAATCGTCAAGTCTTTGTCTCCGGTGACAACAATGAAGAGAGAAACAAAAAAAAAAGACGAACGCATAACTCTCCACACTGCCATTCAAACTGCCAATTTGCATTCGAAAGCCTGAATCCCGATCTTTCTTTTTCCGTCCGACGATAAAAACTCAGTCACGTCCTCTATAAAAAAACTGCACCGAACTGAACGCGTCGCGGGCTTTTTTTCGATTATTTACGGGCCGGTGGAACGAAAAAAAATTTGCACGCGAATCGAGTCGCTATCGATAGGCGCAAAAGCGGTTCTTTTCTTTCTTTGTATAACATCTCAGGTATATACGAAGAAAGGGATGTACATTCGTAAGAACCTCCTTCTCGCTCTTCGCTAAAGGCAGCAGACAAGACAACTCATGTACATTTCACACCTTGTATTATATTGCACAGATACATACGAAGTTAGCTTTAAGCGTATATTATTATTTTTGCGATCATGTAAAAGATAGCGTTTTATAGGAGTACGTAATTCCTCAATTTTTTTTTTTTTTATATAAACGTGTATAGATAAGTGTATAAAGATCTTGCGAAATTTGCAAAATGCATTCACGAGATGCGTGGAAAAAGAAGTGTTTTTTTCTTTAACGAAAGGCATTGGAAAATGCCTCTGAATTTTTATTGAATTGTGCCGCAAACCCTTTTCGATCGATCGTTTTCACACGATTTTTGCAATCTCGTTCGTTTCGATGCCATGCGAGAAACATCTTGTAAATCCGCTTCGCGGTCGATTATGTTTACTGTATCGGCGTTCGATGCGATGCTTTATTTTTGAGCGAAAAATGTATTTTTAAAAATTAAATCTTATACAATGCTGTTCTTTTGTATATAAACATTATTTTTTATGTGAATATTACATTGAGATTATAATACAATACTTTAACAGTCAATTATTTTTAAACCTCTCAAATTATCTCGAAATAAAAATGAAAAGCTTTTCAGACGAAAAGTATTTTTTAGTATTTAATAATATTTAGATGCAATATTCTTAATACTACTTAAAATTTAATCATTTTCTTCTTCGCTGACTAATAGCTTTTTCGAAAATGTTTTTAAAGTACCTCTAAAAGTGCGCAAAAATTCTTAACAGACAAGTCGAAATTGCGATTAAATTTTTAACAATTATTGTTGCTTCACCGCGGCAATTTCCATAATTATTGCTCAAGAGAAGTGAACTGATTTTTACGACTTTGTTGATAACGTTATTTTAAAGTCGTGAATCGCAGTTGCTCACTGATGTAGTGAATAGATAATAATTTGAATGTGGTCTCCGTACACTGCAACAGACGTTTTGGATTATAAATTTTTTTTTGAAAAATAGCTCTGCATCTACTTTTTGTACTCTTTTACAATATTAAATAAACTCTTAAACTAATAAATTATATTTGTATTTTTTTTGTCCAAAATTTGATTCACGAATAAGTTAAAATAAGAAAGCGCTCACCTCTTTACGTAATCTAATTATTTCTAGTACTTTCTTTTTCAATTACACTTCAAGTAACTCAGGGATTCACAAAACTCTAAGTTAACTTTGCGCAATAAGGAAGAATAAGTAAGCAGTTTCTCTGTAAACATGATAACTTCGCGGCCTTTCCTTAGCCGCGTATTTCGACGTTCACAAAGTGCATATAAAGATTAGATTATTTGCTTAAACGTTAGTTAAACCTTTAACTCTCGAAGACAGCATTCAGAGCCGAACTCTTCCTATAATGGCATCCAAATTCATTCGAGTACTGCTGCTGGCTATAGTTATCATTTGCACGTCTTACGTCATCGCCTCAGGTTTGTTGTGCAACTCTTTCTCTTTTTAATAACAATAACTGTTCGTTTAATAAATTCATCGTCGTACTTGCGAATGTAAAGTAATTTTTAATTTCAATCCTTGATCTTTGCAATTCTCCGCGAACGACTTCCTACAATAAACTTTTTGCTATATATTCAATTGCTAATTGACGCGAGATTTAAGCCCGCGCTTTTTAAACGCTCAAACCACTTCGATGAGCCAATAACTCTAATCGCGAACACTACATTTATACATTTAAAAACTAGCCGACCATCAATCTTTCTTCGTCCGGATACTTTCCTCGTGCCGTTTCTTCCGAAACTCATAACGCTCGCATCTCGCGAGAGCCTCGGGCGAAAAAGCGAAACGCGGTTGTTCTCTAACGCCGGTTTTTCTTGCAGAGGCGCAGTTAAAGTGCATCGCAGGAAAGTCCTATTTCGACGGTTGCAACAGATGCCGGTGCCTGAGGACAGGACCCGATAGAACGGCGGTCGGCTGCACCAAGAGAGGCTGTCCCGGCAAGCGGATCATCGATCCGCCACCGGAGTTCTGGCAGTAAAACTGTATATATATCCCGCGGCCCGACGTGCCAAACGTTGTGCGCGAGTGCTCGGAGCTCTTTTTTCGTCATTAAAACGAGGAGGCTGTGATATTTTCTTATCCATGACGCAACCGAAGAGGTCGCCCGCGACGAGGGCGGGGAGGGAAGAGGCATTGAAATTTATCAGCCGGCGAGGTTTTTTTAAAGCGAGCGAAAAGTTTCTGTTTACTTTGTAGAAGTGCGATTGGACCCGAAGATCTGCGAAAAAATCTAGTGTGCCGAGTAATGTAATAAAGTAAAATTTATATATGGTTTACTGATTCTGAGAAATTGGTACGAAAAATTCAGAGCCTTGATTTTATAGAAATGTCTGTACGAATTAGTCAATAATAAATTATTTTATACTTTTGAGAACGCTTTGTTTTATTGAATTATAATTAATAGTTCTTAACAGCTAGTTTTTTTTAAATTATTTTGATAATTACAAGTGCCACTTACAAATTTAAATTGCTTCATTAATATAGAATAGGGGAATTTAGCAGATACTTTCCAGGTATTCTATTAAAAGCTTTAAATCCAATTAAATATTGCCAAATATAATTTAACAACCTTTTAAACCGCCTCTTTTTTCACCAGGTGCAAAAATTATCAAATTAATAAACATCTAATTTTATTCGTTGCATAATCTAATTGCAACTGGAACCGGCAAGTTACCACTTCGTTTTATAAATTATTTCGAATAAAATACTTCCATTATTTTCGTTATCTCGCATCTGGGTCAATTAAGATTTGAAATAGCATTTTCACGGCTGGCGCGGGGAGAGAGAGAAAGAGAGAGAGAGAGGGAGAAAAAAATGGCAATAAATTACTGTTGTTGGAAGGTGCTAAAGCACGTGTAAAGCGAAGCGAATAGCGCAACGTTCTTCTCTCTCTCTCTCTCTCTCTCTCTCTTTCTCTCTCCGTGAATTTGCTCTGAAATCTCGGTATGCAAAGAAAATATGATGTTCTAGTCGACTTGCCATTACTTGCAAAATTGAAATTTAGCAAGAGCCCGCGCGCAGCCAAGATCGGAAAGTGCACTTTCAAACCCTGCATTTTATGCATCGCAGATATACGTATATACGCTCGATCATCATCCGCGCGGGCCCTCATTAATTCCATTTATTATTGCCCGGGGTTAATTGCTCGAGCTTCTCTGCTTTACCCGTGTTTCTCCCGTGTTACGGCCGGGCGTTGCAATAAGCAAGCTCGTAATCCCGCGTAAAATATCGTGATAATTTTCTAAAAATTAATTGCTAATCTCACTATACTTTCGCGGGGAATCGCCGGCTGCTGCCGGTGATACACGCCGATAAACATTTTTTTTTAAAATTCCCCCCTCGCGCCCGGCGATTGAATAACAATGCAAATATGCGCGAGGAGGTGAAATTTATTCCACAACCACCGCACACTGCTGGAAATGCATAATCGCAGAAATAAATCTTTCAAAAGCAAACATTTCGCTTAAAACCGCCTACTTTCCCAATACCGGCATTCGGTCTCATTTCTCTTGCAGGCGGCAGCTGCCTATTTCGACAAAGCGAAGCGCCCGTGCCGCCGAGATTTTTCCACGGGCGAGAGCGCGCATAATTCGCGCTTTCCGCGCGATGGATCTCTCAAAATCCCCTCCTCCCGCCGTCGCGATTAACACATCGAATCCGGAGCATCGTCGCTTATTAAAAGCCGGGCGATTTATGCGAGCGCCCGCTGACGAAATAAACACACCGGCAGCCGGGGCTCCTCCGCCGATTAAGTAATCGTCGTCCTGGTCGCTCTCCTCTCCTCGCAATCATCGTATATAGACACGCGGGGCGCGAGCGAGTCGGCGGCGGCGAGAGGGAGATTAGCCGCGGCTTTCGTGGTTCCCCTTCGAATTCCCGAGCGAGAGAGGTGCAACGAACCCTGAGAGAGGCCTCTTTCTCTCCCGACGGCCGAGCTCCTCGCGGCACGTATGCCGTACACGACCGCTGGATGATGGACTTTTACTATCCGGGAGAGGTGAGACGCGCGACGTGTGTGCACGCCGCCGCCGGAGAGGGAGAGCGAAGGATGATTGATCGACGATGGGGTTCGAGGCGAAGCGCGATGCAGATGTATACGAGCTAAGACCGAGGAGTCGGTTTGGGACGAGTGTTACGAGCTTCTTCGTTCGTTTTTCCTGGTTTCTGGGAGGATTCGGAGGCTGATTTTTCGATCGGGCCGCCGTGCTTCTGTTGCATAAGGAAATTTCTATTTCAGGAGAGTGCATCAATTCTCATCGGTGGAACATTCAAGTTTTTTTGTATGCAAACAATTGTTGTGATATGTTTAAATGCCGTCAAAATTTAATGGGCTTCTCATCCAAAAAATCAAAATATTGGATATCGAAAGGAGATATCGGTTGGAGGCATTAGAAGCGCGATATGATCCTCGTACTGCTGCTAATCGTAAATCGGCTAACAGAATCAATCTTAGTTTAACGTACAATGACCTCAAATGACTTTCATTTATTTTTTAACGTTCGACTTTATCCTTGAACATGAGTTGATCGCTTCATTCAAATAGAGTGAATACAAATTAATTGAATGATTAAAGTGCTCTTACTATCCAATCAGTGTTTACTTATCGCTGACTAATTCATTTTACTTACCCAAACTATTGAAGTAAACTGATTTTTATCTTTTTTTAGTATTGATAATTGATTTGTATTCATGTTACTGCGGTAAGAATATCGATTGCGGATACAGGTAAGTATTTTTTTTTTTTAATATTTTAACATCGACCAACAATTTGAACCATATTGATGAAAAATTTAGACGTATCTTAAAACTATTTATTATGCAATTTAAATAGTACAGAAGCCTATATAATTCATAAGCTACCGTTGCAGCTTGTAAGAGATTTCAGGAATTAAATATTTGAATGAATGGATTAATAATGAGACGGAGATACGAAGACACAATGAGAAACTAGTCTTCCGCGTAACGTGGTTCAAAACTTATAGAACTAAATAACTTCCGCAAAGTACGATTAGAATCAAATGCTACTGTCAGTTTATATATCTGATCGGGCAATCTATTTTAAAATGAACAGTGAATTTCGTTCTGGAAATTGGCTGTATTGGAGGTAAACTGTGCTTTATAATTAAAAAGGCTAAAAGTTAAAATCATCGGCAATTATTAAGTTACTCTATAATAAAACTGATAGGATCTGCAAAATATAGTTATAGTTAATAATTCGTAAGCCTTATGAACCGTTATTGCTATTATTATTTTAAAAAATTAAAAATTTTTGAGTAATGTAAAATTAACTAAAAGTTCCATAGTATACCCTTCATTTTGAAAACTGCCCAATGTTGAAATATTTTTAGTTTTAGGACTTTCATTGTAACTATTCGAAAATTATTGCACAGAAGACTTTCTAAATGAAACCATAAAGCTAAATTAAGCAAACCGGCAAGTAGTTAACTAAGAAGGGAAGATAAGTAATGCTAAATTGTACCATTATTTATTGAGTAATAGTAGCCGCATTGCTCCTCAAAGCTGAAGAGCACGAAATTGTGCAATGCGAGGTTTCACTGCGTAAACGAAATTGCTGATAATGATTTTCAAGAGCCGCGGGGAGCAAAGGATTCCAGAATTAACCCGTCAATTGCTTTTTACAGCGCTCGAACGCATTGCTCTTCGTCATCCGCGACACTCCAGAAGCCAAACGGTTCGGAGAAAAACGTGCTCGCGCGTCAATCAGGAAACACGAATCCCAAGAACTTTCGAGTTAGAAATCAAAATCCCTAGAAGGCCGATTGCTCCTTTTACTGCCTCGAGAAGCGACTCCTGCATTTACATAACGAAATGTGATAGCTCACTTACGCCGGCATTAAAATAATATTCGAATAGGGCCGCTCCGCGACGTTCGAGGCGGAGATTCGGGATCGATAAGACGTTGTCAAAGGCTCGTAATAATTTGGAGGCATCGCTTAGCGCGCTTTTCAGCCTCACGGGTACTGATGCCTCATTTGCATAATTCGAGTGATATGTCACTTAGAAAATTGGGGGTTCAGCATCAGATGCGGGAAGATTAGAGGAAAAAAAAGGGTTCTACACATTCGAATTTTTATCGAGCTCCGTACGTAACCATTTAAGACAGGTTGACTTAGGAAATTTACCGTGACAATGCTTTCACCGATGAGAAAGTGATTTTTCTCGGAGATTCGTACGCAAAAGTTCCGATAAGCGAGTAGCCTTCAATTCTGGTCTAATTGCTTTTAATATGCTTATTTTATTGGCAATTGTAATCGGCGCGGTGTGAAATTTTCTTTTATCTCGGCTTTATTGATGTACCGTAAAATGAAATGCAACTATATACTACTGCAGTCGTCCATTTTTGCTCATAAATAAAATCGCAGATTTAATCGTTCGTGACCATGCAATTTTTACGCTGATTATTTTTAATTCCAGACGTATTGGCTGACAAATTTTTAATAATATCACTGAATATTTGAAATTTCAATGGGGCTGAGCTATTTCAATTTATATAACTGGTTAAAAATGGAAAAATGATTTTAATAGCAGTTAATCGAGTATGGAAATATTGTAGGCACGTGAAATTCTGTCAATTATATAAATATATTTATGAAAATTTCTAAATAATAAATTGAGAGCATACATTATATACTTTTAGAAAAAGAAAAGTCGAAGCTCCTCGCGTCGATATTATTTGTTATTCGATTCCCGCTCTTTGATACACTTTCTACACGTTTAAAATTTTGTTTAAAATATATATATATACGATAAAATATTTTACGATCGCGTATTTTCATTTTTATAGCTTCCGAAGCATTTTGAATCGCTGAATTCAGGAGCGCAATTTCATACCAATGCAGAGGTCGAAATTTTTCATTATATAAATTTAATAATACGTAAACCAGGCGCATTTATCCCTAGTTGTAGAATAAAACTTTTAATAAATCACTTAATTAAACGTGAAAAATTGGACGTCTAGCCAGGCGCGCACTTAGTCTTCGATATGCACATAATGCGAGCGCACACTACATAAACTTTTAACCCATTCCATTATGCAACGACTAATTCGCAGATCCCAGTATTTTAAGGCGAACCTATCGCAATAGGTTTACAAAGTTTACGCTATAAGAATATATTTTCTTAATATATTTTCTTAAGCTCCCGTAGCAATAAAGATAAAAAGCCCTCCACGCATCTGAACGAGCGCCTTTTAATAAAAGCAGCACGTTCCAGCCTGCTCGCATACCGCGGCGAGGGTATATAATTTAGCGGATTTTTCTAATTGTGCAATAATATCGGAGCATCACCGTCCGGTAATTCTGAACAAACAGTCGAAAAAAAAAAAAAAAAACAAGTCGAGCCGAGTTAAAAGAAGGCAGATCGTTGTCTCTCGGGCGCACAGCGGCGCGGAAAGCGGCGGAAAAAAAAGTTCTAGAAGCTTACGCGCGCATACTCGGCCGATGGTAACACAATGGGAAATAAAGATAGACGCGGCCCGGCGAACGTTCATCGTTCTCTTTCCTTTCCTCCCAACGGCCGCGTATTACGCGGCGGCTCGGCTCGCTCGACGATCGGCCCGAAAACTCTCAAGGTTTCGATTTCGCGCGGCGATCGATCGCCGAGTTTCTGCGTCGGAAATTTTTCGATCGACGCGCGCGCGGCGCTGCATTTGAATGCAGCGCCGCACGTGCGCCTGATTATGCGGGGAATGCAGTCCGGTGGCTCTGCGCGATTCGGGAAGGAGACTATTTTGGAAAAAAAAAAGGAACGGGTTGTAGCTTCGTTTTGGTTTTTGCGCGCCGCTTACGTTGGAGGTGTCTTTTTGAGGTGCGAGAAGCGTGGGTTTTCGAAGCGTTACCTGCTTTCGAATGCTTTTAGAAATCTTTTCTTGATTATCCGACACGGAAATGCGTTATCTGCGCGGGCGAAGTTTTCGAGCTTTCTAGAGGTCGTAAAGCTTGGGCATTAAATTTAACGTTTCAATTTTTATCACGAATTTTCGGTATTGACAGTGTATCGAGGCAATGAGTATGACTGTGTAGTTGTAGCGTTGAAAAAAGTCTTGAGAATCTTTCTGGGAATAACATGTCTGGAGGATAACAGCGTCGTTACAAGAAAGCTATTACGTTTTTAAGAATGCTGTCATAAAATAATCCTAAACATTAATAATATATACGTAAATCCGAAGCAGCTTTTAAGGGAAAGTTAGTGTGCTTTTTTATTGTTTAGAATTTATATGGCTTTTATATGTTTTTTTACAGTTAATTCAATAAAATAATTTAATAACAATTGTCAAAGAATTTCATTTCGTAATATATGCGAAACAATTCCGAACGCACTTGACAAAACTCCAATTAAAGTAGTTCAATGGCCGCAGAGTAAAGTGGAAAATGATTAACATCTGATTTTAATAGATAACAATCAAAATTTATATGTATTTGCAAACTTAAATGTCGATTTTGAAATAAAATAATGACAATATTTGAAAAAAATTAAAATGTTAATTAAAAAATAAAGGAAAAATATTGATGAATTATTTAACTGCTCCTTTTTTTAAAGTAATTTTACGTCGCATGGTTACGAGCAGTACAAAATGCTTTTTTTTTATTATTGTTGTGAGTAATTACAGTCACTATGAAAAAGTCCTCAGTTAAAATTTTAATCTCTTATGAATCTATGCAGTAATGAGAAATTAAAAAATTTACTTTTTACGGCTGCGACTGCGTGGAAATATTTTTATGATCTTCCGCGATTTTCTCAGACAACTTCACCCGATCTTTTCTTGCCCACATACTTTTTAACAATAATAAAAATACTGTCTCATAAAAGCTATTACTGCATTTATATAAAACACCAGCTTCCATTTAATATAATTTTTAATGTCAATCGTTTCTGAACCACGAGAGAGCTTTTTTTCGAAAGAACACAAACGCGCGGAACGCTTCTGAGCTGTTATATCATCTAAACAGGGAAATTGTGTAATTCAAAATCACGGGGAACTCAATTTCCCACTTGGCAATAAACGCATGCAATCTCAAAGAAGAACCATTTTCCAGTCGGCGTGCGAAACACTTTTTTTACGTTACAAGCATACCTCAGCGATCCTTACCCTCCGAACATTAGAGAGAAGGACTCGGAAAAAAAGAACCGAGGCGAAAATAATAAAAAAAAAAAAAGGAGAAACGAATCGCGCGCTGTTATTACAAGCAGCGATGCCTGTAAGCGCAGACGTAATAACGCGCTCGCGAGATGATGAGAATTCGCTCGTGTCATTCCATTAATGCACTTGTTTTCGTTTACTCTCCTTTAATTTATGATGCTGCTGCTGCCGCTGCTCCGAAATTTATTTACATCGAAAAACATTTTCGACGCTCCGCCTCTCGAAAGCTGGCCCAGGCTGCCCTTTTTTGCGCGAAAGTTAATTTTGGTTTCGCTGCTGACCGGGGAGAGTTGCCCGCGACGGAGTTGACTCGCAGCTTTGTTTTGACTCCGATGCTAATGATGCTTTTGTATGCCGATAAATGGTAATTCGAATTCCGGTTTAATTACGCGATTGACAAAAAAAAAAAGGGTATAACGACGATGTTCGATGATTAAAGCGCACTTGTTGCAAGTTTCGAGAGATATCGCTGTAGCCGTACGAAAAAATATTTTTTATTCACTTTCATTAATGCGTTTCGTTCTCTATGTACTTTGTGTGAAAATTGCAATTTACAAGTTTAATTAAAACTAAAGAATTTTCTTTCTTTATTCTACTGAAATTGTAGTTCGCTAATTAAAATTACTGATTCTATCTTTTTGCGAGCTATTTAATTAATCTAAACTATCTGGTACAGAATTTTTTATAAAAACTCTTGTCGTTTCATTAAGTTTAGCAGTATTAATTAGCGAAGAAAGGAAAAGTAAATTTTTCGAATAGTATCTTTCTTAAGCCACGCATTTATTGTTACAAAATCTTTCAAAAACTGACAAATTTTTTTTTTTAATCAATTATTTATCTTTGATATTTTTTCAAACGAAAAAAATAGAGATGTATTATCCCGAAACAGTTTTATTTCGACAGCACTAATTTGATATTTGATGTTACAATCTTAGATTTCGATCTCCTTTATAGAAACGCAAATGCTACCGCACGCGTTAAAGGGTGTTGAATGAAACAAAAAGGATAATGTATTCAAGTGAGTAACGGAGAAAAATCAGACAACAATGAATGGAAAAGAATGTGATGTGATTGATACGGCATTATTGTGACGTCAGATATCAGTCATATCATAATTACGAGTTACTACAGCACACTTCTGAAGCCACCTGAAAAGTTTGACATCATTAGATTACAATGGTGAAGATAAAAAGGAATCTCTATTTAATCAAAGGAAATTCAATTAGTCTAAAACGTATGTTGTATTAAGCAACGTAGTCATACAAATTGAACGAATAACGATCTGATATGCAGTTAATGATTATTAAGTATATTATGATTAAAGTATACGTATAAAAATGTAAGAGGTCCTGTAATTCATTTAGTACTAATTTATCACCAGTTAATCACTTCGAATGACTGCGATAACTTTTATAGAACATAAAGTGCACGCCACGGAATGTAGGCGTATAAAGTGTAAAATACGTCAACCGAGAAAAAAAAGGTACGACAAAATACCGTATTTAAAAAAAAAAAGGATAGCCCGAAAGTGTTAACCTGTTATGCCTTCGCGACATAAAAGTCCACCGATTTCGTCGCCGAGTTTATAAGAATTTTTCAGTAATTGCCTCGAGATATGATTTGCCAAGAGATAACGGACGAAATGCGCCTCTTGCGAAAAACTTGATGCGGCGACGAAATGAAGTATAGCAGGCTTCAGATTTTCGCAGTCGCCGTCCTTGGCCACTCAAGAAGGGAAAAGCTCAGTGAGATTTTTGGAATACCTGAAGAATTTTCGTCGTCTGGCGCTCTTTTGCAATCCGCAGCAATTCGGATCTAACCTCAGGATTTCAAAATGGCATTGGTTCTAAAAAAAGAAACACTGAGGTTGAACTACTTGTCACCATAGTAATTAGCGAGTAATGCGGCATTTGTTTGGGTCGGGCTATTATCTTAGGCCGAGCTGCTGTGCGATTGTTGTCGCATATATTGCGAAAATCGCGAGCTTCTACGCATTATTAATTATTATGGATTATGCATGCTTATGTAAATAACTACTTAACTATCGCTCTCTCAGCGACTGCACAGATATATATTGGCAAGTGAACTTTCACCGCGCGGAAGCATTCGAGATATTGATAAAATTCGTCGGCTTCGCAACGTAACAGTTCTTAGATTTGACTGAAGATTGGAGGAAGATTATTTTTGCGCGGGAGTTCGTTCCTGAATTTCCCACAAGATTTATCTCGGCATTCATTGGCAAATGAAAATTTCAAATGCGATTAAAAATTGACTTGGGCTTTCTAGAAAAATGGCACTTAATCGGAAAACGAAGGGATAATGTTGGAGGTGTCATGATTCTTTAATATCTATGTATGTTTAAGAAACAGTAATCTTATTAATTATCAAATAACTCTCTCGCCACTGCAATTGCTTTAATACTTCTTGTATCAAAGTTTTCCGAGCACAGTGAAATCATATAATTATCTGCGCAGAGTTTTTGAACTCAACGATCCATTCCTTTAGTGCTTGACGCTCAATGTGAGTGAAAATTACATATAAAATCAATTAAACTGCAGATGTAGTTGAAATAAAACAGTTACAAAGTCAATGACTTCAAATAAACTATTTAATTAAAGATAGAAACAATTAAATTTTTTATTTTCGACATTTCTGAAAGCAGCGTTTACTTAACAACTTACGTAATGAGTTCTGTTATCTTCTATAAATTTTTATAAACTTATTTTCTTTTTTATGATTTGTACTTTACTTAAAAGTAGTTTCTTAAATCTACGCAATGTGGGTCTCATTCATTTAATAACATTTATTCAAACAGGTCTCAAAAATTGATATTTTACATAAATTTTCAGTTCTTACAAATTTATGTTTTCTCGAGACGTTAAAAGCACATATTCATGTTACAGCAATAAATTACCTCAATAACATTTTAAATTACTTCAAATTTCAAATGTTTTTGCAATCCACATTACTAATAGTTGTTTTGATAGTACATTTTACATCGGTTAATGCAAGTAATACTATAGTTTTTATAGCCTAAGACAAAAAAAACTTTGCTATTATCTAATTCATAAAAGACAATAAAAAATCTGCATCAATAATGCAAATAACATCTAGAAACTGAAGTAGTAACTTTCCGTCTAAAATACTTAACCATAATTGTTTTAAATAGAACGTTGATGAGAGACAGTAAATTAAGTGTACAATCTAAGTGTACAAATTAATACAAATCAGGAGATATATTAAAAGTACCTGATTTATATAAATTGGATTTCCATTAACAATCATTGATTTCATTAAACAATTCATTAGCCTCTCGTATAAAACTTGATAAAAAGCTCAATTTGTTTACTGTAGACATTTTAAAAATTACGAAAGAAAGCTCCAGCACAAAGCAATTAACCTGCTCAGCAATTGATGACCCATTCGCGTTAATGCAAATAAATAATCGTAAACTTTAATGGAACGAACGTTCTAAGGACATTTTTTTTTTACTAAATGTCTGTGTAATTTCCATATCTTGTAATAAAGTTATTAAAGTGCGGGTTTAAGTTAAGTAATGATAATAATCGTAATACAATAATAATCGCAGATGTTTAAAATTTATTCTAATATTATGTTTTTAAGAAGCACTTAAAAGTAGTTATCGGATTAAAATCTATCGTAGATCCGGAGGCAATTATTCATTTCTGACTTAATGACTTTTGTTGGCAGTCAACCGAATGAAAGCGATAATTCCAAACAAATTGATAGTTTAATTATTGTCTGAATGTACATCCTACGATAACTCACTTTCATGGGAATATAAATTTAAATAAACAAATTTATAGTACGATCGAATAATAAAAAGTAATTTCTTCGTTTACCGTCAATCTCTACTTTAATTAACCTTTTTACAAACAGATGGTAGATTTTTGCCCGGATAATCTGTAACCATATATTTTGGTAGCACTTTTATTTAGTGAAAGTTACTTACCCGACGCAATATTCAAAGAATGTTTCTTCATCTGAATAACATTGTCCAAAAGTGTTATCATTTTACTGCAAATTAAAAGGACTTTAATATTCAAGTAGATGTATCTTAAAAATAAAAAAAAAAGTGGAAATAATAAAATTAATTTGAAACTTGATTGCAATGAAAAGTGTAGCACAAATTTTGCTTTTACAATTTTTTTTTTATTTCATTATCTCTACAACGATTTCACATGCAACGTTTTTTTCATTTTTAAGCAGAAGAAATAAATGTAAACGAAGAGTCACGCGTCTGTAAAAAAAAAATTGTACGTACGCCTTAGCCAAGCAAAACTGCTTCCGAGAAAAGAAACCAATGTATACGCGGTTGTCATTCGTCAGGCTCGTTAGACTTGTAATCTGCAAATCTTGTCTGAATAAAGCCTGTCCTCTTCTACTTATTTAAAAAATTCGAATCTCCGTGTTATTGTTTTCTAAGCAAATACGTAACGATTTGAAGCAAAAAGTTATTTTTAGTGATTTCGAAATAGACGATCGTAGTTTCTGTTTAGTCTGCAGTACGTTCTTCATAATTATTTTATCTACATACTTATACGTCACTGCATTAGCTCGATACGTCATTTGATGCAAAAAAAGTCAAATGACAACAATTCCGAGAAATGACATCACCATAAAACGCTGCAAAAAAAACTATTAACAATCTTTAATTACACATAAAGCTAAGTAATAATTCACAGAGCATAAATTTCTTTGTTATAAAGATTATTGCTGAAATTCAATAATGCACAAGTAGATAAATAAAGATAGCGAAAATGTCATGGAAACTTTTTCCCCAGAGTTCATAGAATCATAAGATGTGTCTATGCAAGGTGTAATTGCGCGATGTGCATCAAACGTGTCTTTATGAATAACAAGTTCGAAGGAATTCTAATCACCTTATAAATCGAGAATTTTTTTAGATCTTTTAAAAAGATATTGCTAACGCGATGCTTACGTAATTTATTTTTCCCCAATTAAAGAATAAAATAAAATTTTGATTAATCGTCGAAAGCACGATCTTGTGGTACATTTCCAGATCATATATATTTCCTGAAGCTTTAAATTCGCCTTTCTAGAAAAGAAATTGATTTTGCACTAACCTGTCATGCCAAACTAATTTAATGTCCTCCGCATTTTTCCATCTTTCATTAAAAAAAAAAAAATATTACCCGCGAAAGTGAATAGATACAGTCGTGTTAACACGAAAATACGCTTGCCGCAAATTTACAATCTGCTCCATCTGATTTTACATTATCATTAAACTTCCAATATGCATCCGTTACAGATTTTACTGTCGCGTCCCCCTGCCTTACGATGACAATTACAGCGTTTATCACTGTGTGAGAGCTGAATTTTATAATGCAGTTAGCCGATGACGAGTAGAAATCTCAATTTCTCTTCCAGGCGAGCGCCGAACTGACCGGTCTCCTATCTAATAGAGATACACAAACTTCGTGGAATGCGGCAGCTATTCTTGATTGTAGCTGGGAACACTCTGGGCGTACAGTGTTGCTGACCACTTAGAATCTTATCTAACAAAGGAACTTACTGCATTGCTACACGAAATCCTTATAACCTTTATTCATTAGTAATTGACAGGACAACGCTCCTGTTTTAAAACTTTGACAGAATTCCAGGCGAATTTATTCGGGTTAAGTTGTTTATCGGATGATTGAGATCCAGTAGTTTTTGTGCAAAGAGCGAGAGGTACTACGCACGGACTTATTGCGCTTACGTATAAAAGACGTATACTAGTTACTGATAATTTATTAGCATTTTGAATTATTTATTATTCGCTGCTTGAGCAAAAAACGAAAAAAAATTTGAATAGTTTAAAAAGTATCTGCTTAGAATGTACAGAGGTATAATGTAAAGGAGCATAATGCAAGTTTAATAATAACAATAAGTGTTTAGAACTAGAATGTTTCTGGCTACATAGAAATGCAATAGGCAGACTATTTCTTTTTACGTAATTATGGGGGTTTTGCCAACTTTCGCACCGGCGAAGGAGGTCAAATTTTATACTCCGCGCTTTTTTTTCTCGAAGGCTGAACGCAGCTCCTTTATTTCATCAAGCCCAGCCGTTTCAACAATCGAACAACATCAAAACCTCTCCTTCCCCGCTCCGCTCTAACGGCTAAAAAAAAACAAAGGCAAATACCGATAAAATTGCTCACCGCCCGTCTAATCCCGTATTCCCGTCGCGACAACAAGCCCATTAAGCCGCGGACTCGCGTCACGCTCCAAAAAACTTCCTCCATCCATCTCTCCTTCCTTGCATCCTCCTCTCTCGCATCTCATCGTCGTCCTCTCCTCTCCCGCGGGGGCAATAAAACCCGGCTGTAAAAATCGGCGGCGACAATAGCCGATCGCGCCGCGTCGTTTCGGCGTATAATAGATCCGCTCCGACGTTCACCGCGCTCCACCGTGCTGTGTATATACGTACGCGCGAGTTTTACCTTCGAGCGTCGCGGTCGCCTTAGTCGTTCGACTCTTGTGTGTATACCGCCTGTTTTCGCGCTCGCGCTCCCGGCCGGCCGCCGAGTCAGTTAACGCAAAGATGCCGAGGTGCGCGGTGTTGCTGCCGGACATGAGGTCGCCGAGGATTATTTGGCTGCTCGCCACGTTGGTAGCCCTCGCCGCGGGCTTTCCCGCAAAGCAGGACGACGAGGACGGCTCGTCCGGTCCGGTGAGTTTTCTGACACTCTCTCTATCTATCTCTCTCTCTCTTTCTCTTTCGCTCTTGGGGGGACATGTATCTCGCTCTCGGTGAATGTACTCCGTTAGTGGTGTTGCGGCACCTTGACACGAACGATCGCGAGATGCCGGCGTGTATATGGGCAGATTGCACGCTTCCCCCTGCTTTTTTCGGGCCCGCGGTTCTCTCTCTCTCTCTCTCTCTCTCTCGCCGTATTTAGAGGGGAGACGGTGGGGCAATTACCCGGTAAACGTCTTGTTTACGTCTGGGTGGCTGCAGGACCGGTATCTGCCGGGGATTCGGGGTTGCTCTCGCGCTGATAATGTTGTAGCTCGGCTTGGGACATATGGAAACTAGGTTGACGACGTCTGGAATTTCGCAATTCCGCCGCTCGCTAATCGGTCGATTTATGGTAACGGACACCCGGGAGCAGATGCTGATGTCACGATTCGTACGATAGACGAAACGGTTAACGGTAAATACTTGAAATCGCGGAATGTTCTCTCAAGGTTCCTCTCGATATTTCCCCCGCTATAAGCAGCTGTAAGCAGTCGCTATATAAGCAGGTCTTTGCGGCGATCGCGCGAAATTTATACGCGCGACAGTCGTTAAAATCCATACGGTACATCGGCGACTTCTCACGCTTAGCATACAGAAAAACAT
Source organism: Ormyrus nitidulus (assembly GCA_900474335.1). Classification (NCBI taxonomy): domain Eukaryota; kingdom Metazoa; phylum Arthropoda; class Insecta; order Hymenoptera; family Ormyridae; genus Ormyrus; species Ormyrus nitidulus. The sequence goes on along the minus strand of UCOL01000041.1, from coordinate 83,923 downwards.
ACAGGTCGAAGAACAGGAAGCTAATTACTATGAGTTGAGTATCGCGCGAACCCTGGAGAGCCGATCGAACCCGTTTCGATCCCCCCGAGAGAGAGAAAGAGGTGTACACGTACATCGTCATTTCATCTTCGCCGCGCGCGTAAGGAAAAGAAAACCTCATTGTTTACAGAGGAAAAACGGCGCGCGGTACGGGCAGCCGGCGATGACTGGTCAAATCGGTCGGTGGCTGGGGCAACGCGTCTATATAGACGCTCGGGAGAAAGGTTTATGCAATTATCGAGAAACCGAGCGGCGGCTCGGCTCGCGCTCTCGGTGTGTCAAGAGAGTTACGTAGATATATATATATATATATATATATATATATAAAGCGTGTATACAGGCGTGTATAGGTGCCACGGATGGAAAAGCCCCCGGTAACACGTCGGGTGTGACGCGAGAGCCTGGACGGAGAAGGAGGAGGAGGAGGAAATCTTTTGTGCGGACTCGAGCTAGTAGTCCGTTGACTAACAATTTGCCGCAATTAGGGAGCTTTCACCCGTGGCAACAAAGTCCTATCCTCCCATATAGAGCCCGCAGAGTACTTACGTACTGCATCTTAAAAGAAGACGTTAATTACCTTTTCGCCTTTGGGCTCTCCGGGCTGCTTTCTTCGTATACACGCTCGCCGGGAGGGGAAATGTGTGTTATTTAGCCGGCGCTGATCGCTGATGATGACGGTTTATTAATGACGGATTAGGCTTGATGACGTTACCGTTTTTTTTTTCTTTTTTTTTTCTTTTCGGCGACGAACGCGGAACTATTTTTGGACGGCGGTTGCGCGCGAAAACGTGACGGAGTTGCACAAACTCCGTGGCGCTTCGGGTGGAAAGGGGATGAATATGGCGCGTTTACGTAACGTGCAGCTCGACGGGGATTTCTAGTAAATTCGTACCGGCGAAAGGGGAATTGATATAGGCTGTTTTTACAGCTCGAGGTATTGTCGGATGTGTTCTTTGTCGAAGGCATTTCCTTGACGCGGTACTATGTATTCTGCGGAATGCATTTAACAATTAAAATTTTAAATTTGGCGATTTAATTAAGTCACTACTTTCTTCGATGTCGCACGAAGGAAAATTCGTTGCAGCTTTAATCAGCAATTTGATTTCCTTTTAGACCATTGTTTCAGACTTTTTTTTCGAAATATTCGATTTCATTAAATTTTATTTCAAAAAGATATTTTTAAAAAACAATTGCAAAAATTATGAATTATTATTAATTAAAAATTGCATGATTTACTAGCAGATTCATAAAGTAAAATTTGTCTTTCTTCACGTGTTAAAATAGATTAAAAATTTTTTATATAACCCTTTTCTTACATAATCGAAGGATAGGCTATTAATGTATTAAGAAGGGACAGATTTTTAATATATAAACTTTTCGTCAAGCATAAATTACAGGCCTGCTTTCCAGTATTTAAATGTTCTTCTATCTCATCCCATAACCAGTTTACGAAGTACTATGACTATGAGTTCTTCTCACTTTCGGCTTTTCAAAAGCATACAAGAAAGAAGCCGATCGTTAAACAATCGAATTACCAACCTTTTAATACGCGCTTATGGCAATAAAATCACAGGCACTTCCGTCGGCGAAAAATTATTAAAAGCAGCTCGTTACTCGGGAGACTTCATCGCGCCTTTTCCATCAGCTTTTCGTCCGAGACGAGTGTGCGAACACCGCGCCGCCTGGGTTTCACACTTTTCCCTCGGCGCGGCGATGTGTAATTTCGCGCTGCGCTCTCTTTAAGAAAGAACGTGTAATTTGACTTTTAATGACGGGCCATCGATGATAAATTTTTCCCTGATTTGAAGGCGCTTCGCGCGTTTCGCGGAGCCTTAAAATATGCGCCGAACTGCACACCTCGCCTCGGATAATGATATGTAATTTCGACTTTTTCGAATTGAATATTACCGCGGATTTTCATAACTTCCTGTTTTCGAGCGAAGCGCGCAGCTTCGATTCCGAGCTTTCGGGGCTTCGCCGATGAAATTGATTATTTCATTCGAGAGGGTTTTCCTTCGTTGCCTCTTTCCAGCTTGTAATTGCGGCTTTGATAAACAATTGACCCTATATCCCTTCCTCCACGTTTATCTGGCGAAACGAATCTCCTAACCGCACACGACGCGTCTTCAAACAAATGGTTAATTATTTTCTTTATGCTCGTTAATTAATCGCCATTACCGGCACGTTCTATTATTATTTGTCTTTTATGCAACGTTCGCGTAATTGTCCGCCTTATCTTGGAAGAAAAATCTGCTGAATTATCGCTTTACGTCCTTACGCATCATAATAAAGACGACCTTGAGGTAACGCATAAATTTTTTTTTTACGCTAGCGATTAATAAGATTACTATATAATGTATATATTCTCGCGCGTATGTTCTTGCACGATGCTCTCCTGTATATGCCGCGACAACCTCGGAGATCTTATCTGCAGGAGCAATTAGGCTGTGCCTTTCTTTCAAAGTATATAACTTTCGCACAAAATGATTGTGCAGATTATTCATCGGAGGAGTCGCGCAATGTTTATGTAGGGTATCGATTTTTTATCAATTAATTGCCAGGGATACTTTTCGAATGAGAGTCCTTAAGTCGAGTAATAACTTTGGGGTAATTTCACGGTTGATTACTAATTAATTGCTGGACCATTAAGATTGATGGATGACTGTTTCAGCTTTTTTTGAGCACAATTTTTTTTTTCATCTTTATGGCTTTTTAAAATGCCGTAACAGCTTGTAAACAACTTTGATAAACAAAGTTTCAAAAATTGGCCCATTGTTAGGTCCTTCATTAACAACAAAATCATAGAATGATCAGCTGATTTTCAATCGCAAAAATATTTCTGTTATCAATGCAAATCAACAAGATCCGATAAAGTTTCTTCTATCTCTCCGCCATCAAAGACTCCTTTTACGCATTCTCATTCATCATGCTTATTACACGCTTTTCAAAAAGTATTTATCGATTCGATCAGATTTCAAATTTTCAAGCATAACCCCCCTCCCCTCGCAAACTTTCACGAGAAAATTCAATCGAGCGTGCAATTATTTATCTCGAACGCATCGTTCGACGATTTTAATTCAACCGCTTTTTACCGCCTGCCAGTTTTCGATTCACTCGGCGCTTCTTGCATCTCCTTTATCCCACCGCCGCAATCCGCCAGAAGTGACGCACAAACCGGAGAGAAACAATGAACGCGCGGCGCGCGTCGGGAGCATTCTCGATTTCTGAACTTCCCTCAAGGTAAGGTATATATATATATCTTTCGCGAGATGGAACTACGTTGTTATATGGAAAGATAATTGTCTCTCGGGTCGTATAAGGTGCAGTTGTTGTTCTTGCGAGAAAACGAGGTTCTTTTTTTTTGGTCCGGGAGAATTGCAGGAGTAATGACAATGGCTGGATGCTGACGACAACAATGATCTGATTGATTTTGAAATACGTGAAAAAACTGTTATTTGTTGCGATGAAAATGGCTGATGAAATCCGTAAGTTTCTTTGGTTACGGATTTTAAAATCTTACCCGACAGGATTATGTTTTCCTTGAAATTTAAGGAAACGATCGGAGAAGCAAAAATTTACAAATTTTACTTTAAACATTGTATAATAAAATTGTTTTATATAATTATGAGCAGTTCTTATCGATTTTTATCGCTTAAATTTTATTGCTGTAAGGGTTAATTTACACTTAAGATGTAACATTTCTGTATTTAATGATACTTATAAAACGCATTTTAAACACAAATATATGTAAATGATGCAAAGAAAGCTTTTTTAAACATATGCCATTACGTAAGATTTAAATATTTTGTTTGTAAAACTAAATCCTTTTGCACCTCCAATAAAAATCAGGTAATTCCGCATTTTTCTTCATGCTTTTGATGCAACTACTAGTAGTATTAATCATTGTTCTCAATAAGGTGATAAAAAAAAATTGTTTTGCTTTCTTAAATAAAAATGTATTACATGCAATGGAAATGTGGGAATAAAAACATGTTTATATCGCTGTTCCAGTGACGTCAAATCTTTGAAACAACCTGTTTTTTATTAATCGAGAACAATCTCTGACCAAATGAACTCGATAAGACTATCCGGTAATTGCAAGAGAACGGCTTAAATCTCAAAAACACAGTCTGACCAGTCATTTTCATACAAACTAAATCCATCTCCTCTTTGATTATCTGCTTCCGTATCGAATTTTATCAGCCTTCTATAAAGAAAACTAATTTTCAACCCAATAACTGTTTTCTTGCAAAATTTTTTAAAAACATTTTCTTGATCATGAAAATCGCGATGTTCATTGACTCGAAATTAAAGCGTTTACCTTTATGTAATATACAGAAATTAAGATATTTATATAAGTATAAAAGAGCTTCCTTATTATCGCGCTTAACTATTATGCGTTATACGCATTGTCGAAAAAGATTTCCGGCGAGAGCGGTTGCAGGCGCCGACGGTTACAGAAGGTGAAAGATCGCGGTTTTTTCCTTAGAAAAAAATCTCCGCTATTTTGAGCAACGCTCGTCTTGTATGACGGAGCCAGTTTTCTTTTTTGTTAAAAATGACTCGATTCGTTTACGATGAGTCAGGAGGATCTGACTCAACGTTAATCGTTCACTTTGCATTAGGGATTTTTTATTGGAATATGTATGATCCTGCTTTTTTGCACAGTTTTGGCCAAGCGATGACAGTTTTACTGCAAGACCACGGCGTCACCGGGTTTTTTATCCTCGTTCATTGAGAAACACGCTTTATCGTTTCGCTGTGAATTTTTATTTTGGTTCTTAATAACAAGTTAATACCCTCACGGACTTTTACACAAAATAGCTTCTAAATAGATATTGTGCTCCTTCGATGCATCAATTTTTATTTACATAACCCCAGGTGCTTTCTCTATAAACCGTAACCGCCAAACGAACCTTACGAAACTTTATAATAATTAACACCGGCGAACAAAATGCATTAAAAATGGTTACGCAAAGGAAAAGCGTCAGAAGATTTTCGACGAGTCACACACATCAGTGTCGATTGCAAAACGCAAAGCTCACTTTCAAAAGGCCGCTACCACTTTTTCGCTCGAGCAACCCTTCAACTCCTCTCTCTCTCTCGTTTCTTCTCCACGGCGGCGCGCCAAAAGAAAACAGGTCTCGCCGTGAATACGCAAACGCCTCTCGCGCATCTGTTCGCGCTGCGGCGTTTCCTACTTTGGTATTATACACGCAGCCGCTCGTTTCTGCGCGCGACGGTCCACCTCGAGGAGGACGCGAGCGACGATCAAAATTTTCGCCGGAGAAACACTTCCGGTTATCAATCGCGCGCAGCGGCATTGCTATTGTGTAAGCTGGCTCTTTAACGATCGACTTAAAGCGCGGACTTGGGGAGCTATAAAACGGTTTACGCGTAAAGTATAGGTTGGTGGTTCCGGTCGAGATTGGGATTTAGATCCTCGTATCATTAGCGCGCTTACACGCGTAATGCTTGGCGCGTTAACTTTTTAGCCGGGCGCTGCGTTTCCGCAATCGGCGCTGAATTTCGAATGTTTTACGGGGGGGCTTAATTTGCACGTGTGTGGCGCGCGACGGCAGTAAAGGATTTTTATTCCGCGGTTAGGCTAGGAATCTTTGGACCGAGAGTTCCCTGCGTTTAGCTCTTTTGTTGCCGTGTCGTATAATCTTAAATGATCGATTTTATAACGTTACGTTTAAGACTTATGTAACGACGGGCTCTTTGAATTTCTGCTGTTAGTTTTTGTCAGATTACTATATTTAAATGCGTGTAGGGCTTGGAAAGTTTAACGCGAATTTCGTAAACTTTAAACCTTGCTCCTACTTTTCGATCGGTATTTCGATAATTTACGCGGCTGCTTTCAATAGTGAACCGCGTCCTTAGAACGATCGCATATTTTGTCTATTTTAGAAGCGGCAAAAAAAGTTAATCGTCACAAAGCACGCAGTTTTTCCGGTTGAAAAGCTAATTGTACCAGATTGTAAGTAATATTTTACTTAATCTTGGCAGAATTTTTGTCAAGCCACCGCTCTCCTCGCGTTCCACACCGAATGGATGGGATTATTATTTCCCAACCCCTTGTCAACAAAGTTTATCGCCGTATTTGCCAGATTTTTGACGGAGGTCGCTCAAAAATAGCCAATGGTATTTACCCCTAATTACCGGCTGGTTTGGACGCCTGGTTCAGCAAACTGGTCTCGCCTCCGTTTTCATCCAAACTCTCGTCCGCTCCTCGATCGAGCTGCCGGCAATTTCTCTGTATAGATCCCAGGTCATTTTCACGACTCCGAACACCTCGGAAAATTCCCGCGCCTATCTCGGGAGAAATGAACACGTAATATTTAACGAGGGAGTTGCCATCCGTATAAAAAAAAAGAAAAAGGAGGCGAGAGACATCGAGACAGTGAGCCCAGGTGGCGTCTCATAAGGAAAGCCGGACCAATTAGGCGTCTAGGAAAAATCGCCGCTTGCATTCCAGCCGGCGCTTTTTATGCCTCCCCCGAACCGTTCTCGAGCCGCGTCGAGCGTCGAGGCAAAATCCCCAGGCTTCTGGATCAAAGCCTAACTAACCGTCGCGGCGCCGCGAATGAAATGCGAATTCGCTGCATCTCCTTTCTTCTATCCGCGCGAACGCTGAACCGTGCAGGATATTGCGAGAGAATCGAGTGTACATATAAAAAAAAAAAAAGAAGGCTTGACCTCGAGAGGCGTACACGTATATTCGCCGCGCGCGCGCGGACGTCGAACTTTTACGCGCGGCGTTGCTTCACTCTCCTTAAAGGCCTGCTTTTTGTCGCCGCCCTGGACGAGAGGCATATACTGGTTCTTCGCTCTGCGCGCGCAAGAGCTCCTCGGAGGGAAATTCGAGTCGCCGCTTTGGGTTATATATACGGCTAATTAGCCGATCGCAAAATTAGTCTTTGCATACATGCTACTTTTTACCCGGAGGTCGGTCACGTCGCGACGTTCAGCGGCGGACGGAGGTCGGCTTTTTCTTTTCAATTCCTAGGTGAGCTGTTTGTTAGCGCTCCGAGAAAAGAGCCGCGCGCGGCGCGTATATAATACGTTTCAATCGACGGATTGTTTGAAAAATTTCGAAACATTGAAAATAAATGTACGACGTTTATTGGGAAATAAGGAAGTCGTATAAGCCGCGATCCTAAATCGCGATAGCACGCGTTTATACGCGGTGAATTCATAAAAATTGAGAAATTTCATAGTCGTTAAACTCTTTTTATGCACTATAAAAAAATACTTGATTTCTTGGGGTAGCAGCCGAGGAGAGAGTGAAAGCGAAGAAGGATACCAGCACGTTCCGTTTCTAAGTCACAGAGGTCCACCTCTGATTGAGCCATTTTTTTTTTTTTTTTTTTTTTTTTAAACGCAAAAGGAATCAAATTATGGATTGCGCGATAACATACTGGGCGCGCATATATACTCACGCCAAGTAGTTACAGGCCGAGCGATGTAAGACACGTCTTATTATTCCCAGTACGTTTACGACTAAACCGTTCGAGTTATCGCGCAAAGTTCTGATTCGATTTTTCCCGGAATCTCCACGCAGGTTAAACGGATAATTCGTGTCTTTAGTGCCGGATCTCTTTGCACACACGAGTTTCGCGGGTTTTCCCGCGAAAGTTAAGTGTGCCCCGCGAGGCAGAATTGCCGCGTTATTATTGTGCAACGGCCGAAATCGAATCGAGAACATTCAAATAAATAATTATCCGCCTAAGAAACATCGAATCCCCCTCGACTTCCTTGCGCGCATTTTTCGCACGGCCGTGTGTCTGTTCTCTCTCTCCGCTCTCGAATGCAGATTTATGCGAGAGGCGAGCTGGGATTTTTGAATGAGCTTTTGGTTTGGTCTAACTAGTCGCTCGAAATTAGTCCTTGTACAAGGAAACAACTTTTTTTTGTTTGTTCGCGAGCAATTATCTGCGTGTCCGCGCACCGGGAAACCGTACGGGCGGTTTACATTTTCACCTCGTTAGTCGCGTCTCGAAGAGATTGAGATACATTCGATTTGGTACCAGGAAATTATTTGCTTTTTCAAGGTCGAAATTTTCCAGAGGCAAAGTTTGAATTAAAATTCGCGCGATTCCTTAGTTAATTGTAGCTTTTATTAGACGCTTTTTACAACTAAATTGTTGATGCAATTGAATTATCTTACTGTTAACTTCCATTTCTGCAAGTTGTGCGATTAATTTTTCGCTAAAAAATATGATCCACGCACAATACTATAATTACCCAAGAGATTGTTGTAAGGTTATGGATAACCTAATTTTACGTACCTTTTCGCAATACTCGCTTCCAACGAAGAAGGTGATCTGCTTTTATCGTCACCTATAATTTTCGGCAAACGTGTCAAAACGCTCGTGTCGCAAGATAAATTTATATTCACGTCACGTTTAAAACTAAGCCCCATTATTGGATTAAGTATAAAAGGCATTTCGACGCGTAATAATAGTCACAAACGCCATTGAGCAGAAGCCGTAACGGACAGCTTCGCACATTTGCTCATGCTGTTTTAGATTGAACGCTGTCAAAATTCTTTTTACAATGTACGTGCAATTATTAGTCTTTATATCGTATAAAAATTGGTTCATTTTAGGTGTTGCATGAATCGACGACTTGCTGTGACCTACTTTGCAACCTAAAATGATTGAAGTAAAATTAGGTGTACTTGGAAAAAATTATTTCGTGATACGAGTTAGACAAAGAATTGTAATTATTGCTTTATTCCACATGTTATTGAAAAATGTAGTAGCGAAGTGAATGAATAATTAATGAATTGTTAATGAATAAACAAGCTTAAAATAATACTATTTACGAATACGTCAATGCGTATAATTTTCAAAATTGTTTTGTAACATAAAAAAAGATTTGTGTCCATCAAAATTCTAGATTTTCTTATTTTATGAAATAGCACAAGAAGCTTATTATTCATTTAATTTAATTTAAAATAAATTTTCAATGTACTTTACGTCAAGCCCAAATAACACTAATTTATGCTGTTGATTTTCATTGGCAAATTGTTTGGAATGTCAGAGAAACCTAACTAGAAAACAAAATCTGCCAAATTTGGTTCTCATAAAATCTTTCTTTTCATGATTTATACGCGATTTTCTAAATGTTAAAAGCACTTTTGTCGATTTTATTATTTTCCAGCAATTTTTTTATTAATAAATTTTAAGATCAAAGTATTATGGTATCTTAGAAATTTCAATAGCTACTAAATTCCTTATATTATGAATCTTTTATAAGGAATGTAAACGGTATGAACATAAATCGCATAATTATGAAAAACTTTTTATACTAACTATTATTACATAAGTTATCAATTATCGTAAAATATATAATTATGTTATTCCAACGTTATTATCGATTTACATTCATTAGACTTTTTCACGCAAAAATCCTAATTAATTGCCAAGCAATTTAAAAAAATACAATATCAGCTCCTTCGGACAATAAAAAAAAGCGCAAATACAGCGCAAAGCTAAAATCATCGTTGCTGAAATTGCTATGTAAGTGACTTGAAACGAGTACCTGCAACCGCAGAATTGTTAAAACAAACTCCCCGTATCCGCAATCGATTTTTAATCGTTTCCCCCCCGCAGCTTTAATCTCTCCCCACAAGATATATATCACTGCAATCCTTCCTTCCGCCACTGACGTAATAAAAAAAGAATATAGAGATTAAATTTTTCGCCGACGCTTCGGAAGCAGTGATTGCCCACATTTCAAAGAGCTATCCATTCCGTTTACATAAGCCTTTAACTTTCAAAACTTATCTCCCGAGTCTTATCTTCTAATTTCTTCGGCGATTCTCTCGTACCCGCGACGATGACGCAACGTCGTTCTTTTTTCGCAGCTCCCTTTCATCCAGTTCACGAAAGGCGGCATCAGGGTGAACTTCGGCGGCTATCACGCCCAGGCCGGTCTGGGCGGTTTGCTCACCGGTTCGAAGGCGGACGGAGGTCTGCACGCCAGTGCCGGCACCCCCGATGGAATTCACGCCAGCGCCGGACTTGGAGGCAGCCTCGACGGGGGCCCAGGTGAGAAAGATTGACTTTTTTCGGTTCGCGGAGTGACGGAAAACTGGGGGCGGGGGGGAAAAAAATCGGGGCCGTGCTCCGTAAATTTTGGGAGACCTTTGCTCCCTGGGTTGTGCAATCAGTGGAGCAATAGATAAATCAGATTTTTTTATATTTATTTAAAGAGAGATTCAAATTTTATATATTTTCCGTAAAAGTCAGTCAAAAGGATTATTGATACTTACGTTAAAAAATGTTTATCGACATTAAGAAGTACCGTTTATAAACTTTTATTATTCCAAGTGAGCTTAAAAATATTTACAGGTTTAAAAATAAAATCCAGGAATCATGATCAAAATATTATACGCCGCGCGTAATTTTATTTTATTACTTAAACCTAACTAAACTAAGCCTAAGTGAAACTTTTTATGGCTTAAAAGCAACAATTTCTGTAGATACAAGAGATGCACTGGAACTCGTACGCTTACGTATATAATTCATATAATTAAAAAACTTTATAATAGAACCGGCATACAGTCATCTGAATTTTATTTACGGTTTCAACCGGAGAACAATATAAGTTTGGCGCGCTTAGAATAATAAAAAGGTTGGAGAAAATGATTACAATGCATCATATGTTTAGTATTCTAAAAATAACAATGAGGGACGTACGCCTGATCATTATAAATGTAATTTTGAGTCGACACTTTCACCTGCCTAATAAAATGAAGGAAATGACCGGCATTGAGGTCTGTTTCAACGGGGTGATAACCGCAGCTATTTTACTAAATTCTGTAACGTGTGAAAATTTCGCCGTAAAATTATGTGATTTTGTAACTAAAAAATTTTAAGGGCAATTTATTATAAACACGTAATTTATAAAGCATTAAATTGTAACATATTATATATTATTTAACCTCATATGACTCGTTTGAATAATCGTAGAATTAAATTATTTTATTGATAATTGGCATGTAAATGCATTATGTCTTTGTTTATTTCCAATGAATTCTCAAATTTTAATATTTTATTATTATGTAACAAACAAATTTTTCGATTTTATCAGGAATATTAAAACGAAATTAAGAACAATTAAGTTATCATATATCTGCAAATAAATCTTATAAAACTAATGCAAAACGTCGATTTACGATTTATAAATACATATATATATAATAAAATTAATATTAAAACGAATCGAATAAGTAAAGTAAATTGTATAACATCATTACACATAGGGCCTTTCCTCTAACATCGAAATAATAAAAAATTAGATTTACAATCCCACAAAACCATTTACATACCACTATTGTATACCGTATCGACATATACTCTCTTCGAAACAAACACCTCCGTTAACACCGCAAACACCTTCACTTACCCGCAACCGAACAATTGCAAAAAAAAAAAAATTAACAATTCGAAACTCTCTTAGCGGGCGGCCTTCACGCACGTGCCGGCCTAGGCAACGGCGGTCCCGAGGCAGAAGCCGGTCTGTCCGGCTCCCTCGTCGGGAAACCGCGGGGCGAGCTCTACGCGGGATCGACGGCCGGCGACGGCTTCCCCAAAATCAAAATCAACAGTATTGACCGAGCCGAGACGAGCGCCAACAGCAAGAACGTCCAGGTGATACCGAGAGTGAAGAAGGCCGATCAGGAGGTAAGTGGCGGACGTTGGCTACGCGGACGAGATGTTTGCCTGGATGTGGAGCGGAGTGTGTGATTTATGTAAGCGCGAGCTTGCCTTGATATCGTGGCCGTAACTAATGTTGTGGTGCGGAATGACGAAGCTCGATCCGATGGTCGTTAAGGTTTTGTTTGCATTTAAGTGGATGGTTAGAGGTGATTAATATTAGGAATTTTTATGAGTCGCTCTCATACGAAGTGTGCATGCAATGCGTATTCTTCGAGTATAAACATTTTTTGAGATTCGTTGAAATCGAAGATATTTTAATTGCGATAAACAATTTTTTCAAGTTCGATTAAATAAAGTGCAAATGAAACCTTTAGCCAGAAAATTTTCGGTACTTTATATGATAAAATAACAGCTTAACTCAACAAAACATCATTAATTTCTATTTTATTTTCTTTTTTTCTTTTCTGCTTCCTGTTTTTCCAAAAGCATGCAACAATATCTTTTACCTTGTGTTGAAATATTCAAATTTTTTATTACTTTATTATTTCGCTACTCTTGGTTTAATTAACATTTATGTGAAAATTTTCAATGCGTTTCACTGTAAATAACTGATTGAGATTATTCTTATTACACTGTTTATGTATATATCAAAGCACAGAATTACTTAAGTTTACGTAATAATGTAAAAGAGGTAATGTAATTATTTTTCATATTCCAGCAGGCATCATCAGCGACTTCAGATACTGTTAGTAAAGTAAAGGTAAAATATAGTTTTTAAAAGTGAAAGTGAAGTGAATTCACCATAAAAATTGTTAAAGCCAAGTAGTATTATTTGTTAGAAAATGGCTCTGTTATGTAATTATTTATTGTTTAATAAATTTTTAGCGAAGTATAGCAAGTTATATTGACTTTTGCACTTGAACAAAAAAAGCAATGTTTTTCAAAATTGTATCTGAAGATGAACAATCATTCCAAAATACATTCATTATTCATATCACTCAAAATATATTAGTTAAATGTTTTTATAGTGAAAGTTACATTAGAATATTCACATTTCTTTCTAACGCTTCATGACTAAAGAGCACTATTTCATCATTAGGAATCGTCTTCTTCCTCTTCTTCTTCTTCTGCTTCCGCGGGCGCAACGGCTAATGCAGGAGCATCTGCCAACGATGGTAAAGTTCTTTCTATTTTAAACATTATAAAACCCCACTCAAAACATTCTTCGTAGTGACTACAAAGTAGCTGGAAGATAGTAAAGTATATTTGATTTCAAATATAAACGGATCTTGTTTAAAAATATGTAACCAGTATACTTGAGAACAACAATCTACATGTAGTCATTACTTGGGCTTGAAGCTTCTCCTGTTACTAACCTGTTCTGATCAAACATTATATTTAATTATTTCCTTACTGCTTGTATTCTCATTTGAATTCACCTGGCGACTACTTCCTTTTAGCAATGAATAAGTAATTTCCTTAATTTCTTACGGAACTGGTCATTCCTTTCTTGCGTGTTTTCGAATAATACTGTTATTTTTTTTTCAAATTCATAAATATCTAATTTCAGGAAAAATTTGTGTTTTTAAATGTAACGACTAACGTTACGTACATAAATCTGTCTAGTATAAATCCTCTTGATGCTTTTACGACCTTTATAAATTTTAATACGAAGTATCTTAAACATCCGTATCATGAATTTCGGACGCTGATAAATCATAAATTTTCCTCGGAAAAATATTGAATTTCTAAAATTATTTATTGACTCCGCTATATTTTTACGTAACTCGGAAGTTTCAACAATTTAAAATTCCTGTCTTCGGCTCTTCTTACGGACTCGCCGTTTCCTCGACCAAAAAAAAAACAAAAAAAATAACCTTAAATTACTCCTCCATACGAAAATAAAGAAAGACAATTTTAAAGTAGCTGCAAGTCCTGCTTTCGCGGCACGATGTACGCACTCTCAGTTTCCAAGCGACAACTCCTCCTGCACGCCAAAAGTCAGGCCGGACATTCTCGAAACAATCGTTTAACCGGCGAGTACGCCGAAAGCCAGCCGTAAAATAAAGCACGCAGCCGAGCCTCTTAAATAATCTCCCCCGACCATAAACCTCTTCCCAACCGCAACCAGAGCCGCCGCATTCGTCCTCTTTCTCCTTGGCCAAAAGCTCGCAATTACCCCTTCTCCAGTAAGAAAGAACAATAAAAACAAAAAAAAAAGAAAAGAACAAAGCAAGCAAGCCTACGTGTATGTGTGTATGGGGGTGCGGGTGTGACAGGAGACGAGTCGGCGGAAAGGCTCGAGCACCCGGCGCGCTGGTACTTTCAGAAACGACTGCGCGAGCGCGCCGGCCTCGTACCGACGACGACGACTACTACTACTACTACCCTAAGAACTACGACCGTAAGCAACGCTCACAGACCCATTGTTATTGACAACCGACAAGCAGGAGCTGCTGCTGCTGCGGAAGGAGGGCCGACGCAAGAAGCTCCGCAGGAACCGACTAAGCCGGCGAAAAAGTATCGTCCTGGGATATTCGCCAGGGCCACAGTCGGCGATGACGAGGACGGAGGCGGACGCAAGCATAAGAGCACCCTCTTCGATGACATATTCAACGTGAGTACGAGGGGAGATGTGTGCGGGGAGGATGTATATCCGCGTTGGGAGTCGATATGGGCGTCGGTGCGGTAAAATATGAGAAGGAATGGAAAAGAGAAATAGGCGTCTGTTGAGAATGTACATTATATAATATTTTATAATAGTTTCGCAATAGCCTTCTGCGTTTTTATGCCCGCAATTAATCAATTTAATCTGCACTTCGTCTTCACTTCCCTCGGTAAATTTCATCACGATGCAAATAAGCCCCATTGTTTGTAAAACAAATTCATATACAAACGATAAACTTGAGAAAATATTGAAAACGCCCCTGAAAAATTGTAACGGCCGTAAACCATCATTCACAAAACCTACTCGTTCGTGATTGAAACTCCAGTAGTTGACAACGCGATTTTTACCGAAACTATCAATAAACCTGAGTAGGATAATATGCCATTAACATGCGATTTAAATATAAAGCCATTGTTAGTGCAGTAGTTTTAACGGCGCGACTACTGAAAGAAACCAGAGACGCTCTTTTGAAATCGAAGAATTCGCGCCGGACTGCGCGCGCCTTTGTGACCGCTGAATCGAAGATTTACCGACGAGACTCCGCGCTGAATGACAATTCGGCGCGGTCGGCTAATTAATCTTGCGTTCAAGGAGCAGATTGATACCCGCGATAAAAGGCTGGACGCGCGAGATGAGAGCTCGAGCAATGCACACCGCGGATTCGAGGAATGTCGAAAGGGAAAGTGGGAAGATGTGGGAGGGTATCAATTTTTTTTTTTTTTTTTTTGAGTATTGATACCGTGACTTTTACTTTTTGAGGTAATAGTATACAGCTGCACGGTGATAGCAAATTTTCTCTAGAAGCTTTTGGATAAAATTAGTTTATTAGGTGATTTTAAAAATTTTTTAAGATTAATTAATCAACCTCGGAAGATTAAATATTATTTATTTTATTGGGTGGAAAAAATTTATCTGCAAAAGCATTTTGAACTTGCGTAGCAATCAATTATAAAAAAGCATAATTAATTCTTTAATTTAGCTGTATAAAAAAAATATATATAGTAAATTTAATTTTAGCAAAAATATTAATACGTGAGATTAATAAATGCATTTTTTCAATAAAAAGTGATGATAAATGGCAGATTTACGAAGCAATAATATTGATAATTTACTGCAAAAAACTCTGAAAATAATTTATAGCAACAATGTACAACAGACACGCAAAGACTTCGATATTTTATTACCCACGATGCACTCTGAATTAGCAATCAATTCCCTCATTAATATGAATTATTCTTATATTTCAGATTCCAATCTCAGCGTTGAATGCAGTGAACCAGCTGCTAAGGAACCACGTCGGCAAGAAATAAAACTACGACCCGAAAGCTGCGATATCTTTTTATATGAACAAAGAAGCCACCCAGTGTATTTATAATATATAAGTTACATACCTACAGTAAGCTCTTAACCGAGCGACAGACTAGATTTTTCTCGAAAAAAATAGTCGCACGTATTCTTTTGTGTTTCACAAAAAAAAAAAAAAAAAAAAAAAATAACTCTTAATACTCCTTTCTTCTTTGTCATTCTTCAGTGGCGATCGCTTTTATTGTACGTAGCACGCAAATCGCGCGCTTAATGAAAATTGCATAAATTTACGTCCACAATGTCGTCCGCGGACGGTTCACGTACGTTCACGTGGCCTTCGCATTTGCATCTGTCACTTTTGAATTTCGAGGCGGTTTTATTTATTGACGCGCGTGAGTTCAGAACTTTTTTCTGAAAATTTTGCAACGCTTTTATTATTATTATTATTTTTATACTTAAATGATTGTTTGTTTTAAGTGTTGTCCAGAAATAAAAGGATATTTTAAAAATTATTCTCGCTTTATTACCCGCCGTACCCTCGCTAATAAATTATTAATTATTGCCGCGGCCATATCCACCACTTTTTGTAATTCCAGATGTTATTAATATCCCAGATGTTATCGAGACTCTTGTACTTTTTATGCAATAAGATTTAATGCATTTTTAAATGATAATCTACGCTCAATCAATACGATCGAAAATGTTAAATTGATGATAAAAATGAATATTACCCATTTGTAAGCAGAAAAACATTTATTTACGGTGACGTGTTTGTAAGTCACAATCAGAAGTCGGTGTATTCATGTAAAGCACGTATTGTTCAATCTGCAACATGCGTTACCGATAGGATTGCGCAAAAATGTGTTTGCAAGTCAGCAGAAGAATCTTTCCAAAATCACACCGAAACTCAAATTGATGATAAATTTTATTAATCTATTTATGCTATGTATTGTGATTCTTAAAAATTTTTAATTGCATTTAAATGCCTACCTTTATGATTTTCTATGATTTTATCTCATATAATATTAAATAATGTATCATAAAAGTTTTTACAAAAGTCAAAGCAAATATTATGTTACTTCAATTGTTCACTATTATTGCACAGTATGAAGTTTCAAATCCTCTAATAAACAATAAAAACATGTAAAAAAACATTTTAGCAAGAAAAAACGTAAAATGTTAAATGATACAGGATTGATAACTGCTCCTATAAATGTTGAGTGAAATTTTCTAATGTCGATAAAGTAGAAAATTTCTTGCTATAAAATTTTGAACAATCATAAAATTACACACACGATATTTTTAACAGAAATTCTAATAATTTATAATGATGCAAATTGACAAAGTGGACAAAATTAACTTTTAAACGATGGATCCATACAAATATTAAATTTTACATGGTAAGGAAGAAATCTGTTACCGGTATTGAAAAGGAACTTATCGTTCTTTGGATAAGTGAATGTCACTATTGAAAAGAACCGACATATTCTGATGAGGATATACTGCAGTTTTAGTTATCCTTTTTATCAATTTTATAATCTTACTTGATACAAAATTAACCGTTGAAAAAATGTAATTTAAATCAAACTGATATAACACTAATGATGACGCCAAGAATGTAAGTAGTAGATTAAGTAACGTTCGCAATCTTTTTTTCGATTAAACACGTACCATTAAAAATGTTGAAGATTAAGAGTATAATCGCCGCCCAATAAAAGGAATTAATATCTTAAACATTTTCCAGTTATTTTACATACTTTATGCAAAAAGCATCAGTCTCAAATTCAAAAATTGGAATTACAAGTTGCTTGTGAAGTGGTTTTTAGAAATATTTTGAAGAATAGTGTGATAATCGTTTTATTTAACATGTATTTAGTTAATGCTTCATAAAGTCATTAGTTCAAATTCAAATATTTTAGTGGTTGTACAAGATTAGGTGAGAGCATATATAATTGCAAGTTTAATCTCCATAATTTCAAATATAATATACTTATAGTGCTTTCATTAACAGGAGTTAATTTGGAAGAAAAAAAACTGATGAAAATGAAGCTTACTATTCTATTATCATTATTTGTAATTGGGTGCTACCCTTTAAATCTTCATAGGATTCGAAGAGATGTAAGTATTAATTTAGAATAAACAAAGTAAGAAGTAGCTATGGAAAATTCTTAGTGCAGTCATAAGAACTTTATTCCAAAATATATTAGGAGAAATATATACCTTTTTAAGCAGAATAATTTACTCCTAATGTTGGAAGTATTTCATGTTGGAAGTAACACTACTTCCAAAACTATGTCCACTTTAAGGCCATTATATTGTTAAAACTTCAATACCTATAATTATTTGCATAAATGTTTATTTTATTGCAGTCTGAACCATGTATAGAAACATCTACCCTAACAACTACCCTACCAACTACAAACGTTGACGAAAATTTTGAAGCGATAACAGAAACATCAATTTTTACGGTCAACACTGACTCTACTACTGAATTAAGTTTGTATTTTGGGGAATTCGGCGGAGAAAGGAACGAGACAGAATCTGAATTGGAGGAATTGTTTTTAACTAGCCTTATTCGAAATATCGTAGAGAGCGATGGTGATTTTGACAAAATTCTTCAAAATACAATAGATGCTTTTGATCCAGAGCTTCCAAAGTCGTTTTTTGATCAATTTAAAGCACGGTGGGAGGCCCGATTTTACCAAGAACATCTGAAAACAAGAAGCGAATTTGAAAATGAGAGAATGAAGAAACTTTTAGGTATTAGTTTAACCGATGATTGTTGCGAAAAAGAAGATCGAAAGGTTAATAATCGCAGGAAAAGAGAAACATCAATAGAAAATTCGGAAAAATCCGAAGGAAATAGCAAAGGTAGCAACTCTAAAGTTTCCAAAGATAAACCTTTGACGATCGATTTGTTGACAGAAGAACCACCTGTTTCGCGTAGTACAGATCGAATTTCAGTGTCTGCTAAATCAAAAAGGGTAAATCTAAAATCTTTAGAAAGAGAAGTCAAAGGTAAATTGTGAAAAGCTTTTTTTATTACATAAAAATACATTTAAATCTTTACAAGGAATATTCAATTACATTGTTAAAACTATTGCAGCGACAAATTCGACAAATGAGAAAATATCATACCCTGATTTGGATTCAGAAACCGTTCCGAGTGATAAAACTAATATCAAAAGACAGTCGGAAACAAGCAACGGAGCTTCTGATGATCTGGAAGAACTAGAACCTCTGCCACCCTTAGAACCTTTATACGACAGCGACAATGAAGAAGACTTTTTTAATTCTTCCCAAAACGACGATGGTTCAGGGCCCAATATACTTATGAGGGGCTTGTCTGGGGTAAATAAATTGATGCACATTACCTATTAAAAGGTAAACAGATTTAGTAACAATAATATCTGCTTTTTTAGCTCATGACTTTATACGGACAGCTGAGAACAGGCGTCACGACTATTTGGGGTTTCTTTTCGAGGATGTACAATAATATGTAGAGCGCCACTTGGAAACCCGGAAATCATCTCATGCGTCCTATAAGCGAATTTAATTATTGTAATTCACATCATGCATAATTAGTGATAATCTAGAGTAGTTAAACCTAAATTATTTTCATTAAAATAATATTGTATCATAAAGTTAATTTTATTTTAATTTATTGTCGAAGAAAACTTAGGAGATGTAAAGATTTACAAATTAAAAACTATTTATATGAAAATTAATTTTTGAAATCCCTCTTTTCTTGCACACAATGAACTCTAGACTATAAATGGCGTTACGCGTGACTTGAAATAAATGTAAGTACCTTCTGGTTAACAGGTAGTAGATATTGTTCAGGCAACGGCCTGCTTCTAACGATGATTGGCATTACCTAATAAAGTTAATAACAACTAGTTTTCCGAATGCCCGTACTAAATTATCTTGCGGAATGTTCACGACAATAGTGCGGTTGCGGGTTGACCTGAAGGTCGGCACGTATACGCTATTTATAGGAAAAACGTACAAAACTTTCACAATGTCTAATTACTTTTCGTAATCCAATTGCCTTGCTTCCGGCTCTCGTTAATCACAAACGACGTCGCAGTGATTCTCCACTGTTTTTTTTCCAAACAGACCCTTATTCGAGAAAAAACGAAACCAATAACTATCATCCAACTCTCCTCGCCGGTAAAAAGATTCCACCGGAAAATAGCGAAGATAACGCAAAAGCGTGCACCGCAAAAGAAGCAGCTCTCCCGTCGTATACTTAATCCCCCTCCGTCCGACCTTCAACTTTTGCTAGCCGACCACATCAGGGGCACTCCGCAGGATTCCGCAAGAGCGCCTCCTCGCGCCCTCGCATCGTCGCGAGCAAAACAAATCCCCGCGAGAGCCACGAAATTGCGCGGCCGATGCACCGAATTACAGGCCCCCGACTTTTGAGCCCGCCGTGCAGCCGCTTCTGCTCGCGATTCGAAAGAAAGAGAAAGCGCTCGCGCGCGGGGGACCGCGGTGTCGCAACGCGATATATACAGAAACGCCGAGGAGTAGGAGCCGACGAGAGAGAGGCCCCTCCGGAGCAAATCAGTTAGCGCCCGACACATTGACAGTCCGCGCTCGAGCTTCTTCCGCGCCCACGTGCCCGCGCTTCATCCGGCGGCCCTTTTTTCGAGACTGCACGCTCGCTACGAGAGAAGGAGAGAGATTGCGGACGCGAGCGCCGAGGGGAACTTTCGACTTGTGAGAGTGAGTATCGAGGAGATTTGGCTGCGCCGAGAGGCTTGGGGGTTTTTGTCCGGTCAGTGCGTAAGTTTTCTTTCGGCTCTTGGGTTTATTTTTAATGGAAAGTAATGCCGCGTGAGAAAGCCTGCGTATGACCTTGATTAAAATGAGAGCCAAGTTTTTCAATGCAAATTTTAGTTGGAAAAATAATGTTTTTGTAATTTTACATATTTATGTATTATTCTCAGCGATGCAAAGGCGTTCGTTTAATTTTATGAGAGCGAAATTAAAATTCACAGTATGCGAAATACAATTATGACACCTGCAGATCCAAATTTCGTCAAAATATTGCTGTCTTGCGTAGCTCATGCAAAATTATTTCTCTTTCAAAAAAAAAATCCCAAGAGATTAAAGTTCGTTTTACTATTTACTAATCAGAATTAATTTAACAGCAGTCATTACTATTAAATCAAATATTTGTAACTGAAAATTCAGTTCTTTAATTCTTTATCGGATAATGGCATTTGAATTGACATGGTTCGTTATGTATTTGATTGGTGGAATGATCGTACGAGCTACCGGCTGCATATTAATAAGCCTATTTTATATCAACTTTCATACGTGCATAATTTAATTTATAGCCACCAAATAATTGTTATTCAAATAAAATATTTACTATCCCCACATCGACATTTCAAATCGTTGAAAAAAAACTTTAATTCAAATCCATCGGATCGGACGCATCTCGGCTTCCCATCGCAGACCTTCCAAAATTCACGTATACCTCCTCTTGCCCAATTGCGATCCCCCATTTTTCCCAACCTCCAATTAAGACATAAAAGAAAAAAAAAGAACACCGAAGCAGCGTCACTTCCTATCCTACCTCTTTTTCTTCTTCTAGAAACCCGGCTTCGGAGCGGCAGTCCGACGCTGCCGGCAATATTCCCCGTGCACGCTCTCGAAAGTCGCTCCACGCCGCGCTGTCGCAACAGCAGCCACATCCAAGGTTCTCCGGCTCCGACTCGTATTCCAGCCGCCTCAGTCAGCGGCCGCCGATCGGATAGCCAACAGTTCAGCTAATATTCCGCAGGTGGGAACGATGAACGCGGCGATTTTGCTCTTGCTGCTCGCGGCGGCGGTTCAGGGAAGACCGGCGCTGGACGAGGAGCCGACCAGGTTCAGTTTGGACACCGGCAAGGAGGAGGATCTCGTCACGGAGAAATCGGCGACGACGGCTCAGGTCAACTCTAGACTGCAGGACGGGATGGTAAATTTGGGAGTAGAGGAGGAGGTGGATGTTTTGTATGGGATTTGCGAGGTCGTTGGTTTTGATGAAAGTGTGCGTTTGTTGTTTGGTGAAAGTATTGGTTCGTGACTCTTGTACGGAGCTGCTTTTAATGAGGAGGAAATCTTGATTAAGAGGCAAAATTGCACTTCTTGTTTTGAGTTAATAGTTAATTAAAGTTAATAGTCGTATTTTCACCAAACACCATTTAGAGTGCTAAGGTAATATTCCTATATCTTCCTGCGATTTGAGACTAAAATTTATGAGACATAAATGCCGGTAAACTTCCAAAATAATAAGGAAACTTTGTTTTTATTGGTGTTTGTACCCGGAAAGAGTCGTTAATACTCTTGAGTTCATAGTAAATTGAATAATTAATACATCAAATCCACTTTGACTACGAAAATCAATGAGATAATCTTACGGTACATTCACCGCCTTAATGAATACATTCTTTTTTATTAATTACGTCAAAGATAATGGATTAGATCATTGATTCGATGGTTATATTAAATTTTTACAAAGTCATGGTATAAAACATCTTATTATCTATATAAGAGAAACTTTAAAACCAAAATAATCTGAAAAACAGGAATGATCACACGAAACATAGGAATATTAATTAGAATTAAATTCTTGCAAATAATGTATTGAATATTTTTTAATGTCATTGCATCGATTTAACGTACTGCTTTGCGCAAAAAATTTGCCAACTCCAAGCAAAATATTCAATAAAACCTTTTTCTCCTCAATAGCAACAAACATCTTTCTAGCATCCCAAGTAGGACCCAAATCCAGCACAAATCGATCGTAGGTATATAAACTTCAAATGCACGTCGCACAGCCGATTGCGGTCAGCGAGGCATACCAAAACAGAGCGCACGACCTTAATAGTTAACGAAAAGCGAGCGAAACAAAAAAAAAAATTACCAATTGGCCTTCGACCTCTCGAGCGAAGCGTCGAATTTACAAAATCTCCACGGGCAACGCTCGAGGGGGATCCGACTCTCGCATATCAAAATTCTGTTTGGCGTTTTTAGGAATGGTTAGGCCGGATGGCGGATTCGCTGAGATTCGGCCGAGGGCGATTAGTCAATTCGGTCGCGATAGCCCGAAACATCATAGCCGAACGAGTTGAGGTAATTAACCTGCGCGAAACTGTCGCTGCGAGGAAGCGTTTCATGTGTGTAGTTTTTGCTTATTTTTCCTCGACCGTATCGTTTACCCACTCATTGCTTGCTTCGAGGAGGAGAGGACTGAAATGCGTCGAGTCACTCGCTTGGCTTTTTCACCTTAATCACGCGTGAAAGTGTAAGGAGGTATATAAAGCAGCAATGCTCGTTAGGTGCCTCTTTCTGAATAATCTGCTTTTATTGTGTCGGGTTTATGTGTTAAGCGAGCTCGATTTGAAGAAGCTAATTTTGATTTATTTTGCAATTTAAAGCAGCACCTGCTTTCAATTTTCCTAATTTCTAACGTAATTAAATGCGACAAAGAGTAATATTAATTTTTTTCTTCTTTTGAAAGATGAGTAACCAAGATTGGTTCTAAATACACTTAAAAGCTTTCTATTTTAATTGTGTGGAAATAAAATAATTAAAAATCATAGCTATAAATCTCTTTGCTTTACAATGAATTAGCCTTTACAGCGGAAGATGTTAGACTTACATAAAATTTGCCAGGTGTGAGTCACAGCATCATAACAACACTTTCACGTTTCTCTACTTCAAAAAGCTACAGCCAGAGTAAGACTAGGCGACAATCAAGACTTAAAACGAGCTAAAAGTGTAATTTTCAATTCGCGAATTTCAGTCCTGCTTTACCTCGAGAAACGCATCTGTATATATGTCTCTGCTCACTTAAATGTTCTGTTTCTTTTACATGTCGTGTACTTGTGCAAGACTTTTGAGCGCCAGCCATCAAGCTTAAAATTCTCACCGTCATAATCGTCACTCTTTCTCTCTACCATTTTTTTTTTAAATATAGACGACCGTTTTGTGCAGCGCGAAACCATGAATTATTGATTAAAACGAAAATGGGTACGTTGCATAGAGGCGAGGATGAAAGTATTTTATGCGCGAATGCTATATGCATAATAAAGCCACTTGCGCTTTCGCCTTGCGAAATTTTCCGCACAACCAGATCTGGGCGTGCGGAAATTCGTTCGATCGCGAGTCGAAGTGTTTTTGTGAAACTGTACATAAACGGGAGGTAAAAATTGCGCTCGCGACGTGTGGCAAGACTCGCGGCTCGAACGATTTGGTTTAAAATCGAAATTTTTCATTATTTCATCCGAGTTTACTTAATCGCCAATTTCACTTTCATAATTTCTCTAATTCTTCGAACTAACTAATCAATAAGCTTTTAAAATGTTAGCCATTAAATACTTTCATTCGATACATTCTTGTATTATAATTTTCAAAATTGTTTGTATTATAATAACAAATAATTGTGTACTACAGTTTTGCTAAAAGATATCATTGAAATTAGAAAATTGAAGATAAGTTTTAACACTCTTGTAAATTCCACTTTCACAATGTCTTGAAAGAAAATTCAATTTGAACTTCCACACATTCCAAATTCTGGAAACGGGCATCACAAATACTGCTTTTAGTATGATATCTGTCAGAAACTTATTAAGCAATCCTTTACTACTTTAGGTAATTATTCCTTTCACGTGTACAATTAAAATTTCAAGATTTGGTATACTATCATTTTCATCATACAATTATTTCGAGTAGAAAATACTGTACGTCTTGAATTTCGATTGTATAATTACAAATTTTTTTTTCTTGCCATTAAAATTGAATGTAGAACATTTAAGTTTTTTGTAATCAAAGTAGTTCATGGTAAATGTCATAAAAGAATCCGCAAAAAACATCTACAAATAGAACTCGTCATATTTAATATACACGTGTCTCATCAAACTTGTCATCAACCTACTTACGGATAATACCAATTAAAAATGTTTTAACTCTCGATACATTAGTACTTCAATTATCTAATTTCAAAAAATTTACATGTTCAATTATTTCTCTGCGAATAACGTTTATGTACAAAATCCTTTCAGACGTGAACTAAACCAGAGTAACGAAGCTCCATTCCAAGCACACCATAAAACCACCCATCCAATTTTCAGGAACTGATGAGCGAGACCCGCAACAACGTCGCCGGCGCCATAGGCGCCGCGAACGACATCCTCGCGAGCGGCCGCAGTACCCTCCAGTCCTACGAGAAAGCACCCTTCGCTCAGTTCCTGCCTCCCCGAACACGCGAGACCGCGCGACTGGAAACCGAGGAGGGCCAGGCGATCCTCGAGAAGAAGAAGACGAACAACCCCATCAGCTCCCTGCTGGAGAACATCCTGAAGCCCCGGCCGATCGTCGACAACATCAAGGAGGAGGAGAAGTACGGCAACAACGGCGACAAGTTCATCGGCGTCGGCCGGGCGCTCGTCAACGGCTTCGAGGGATTGAGCAATTTTCTGAACGCCGTCGTCGATGTGAGTGTCGAGTGAGAGAGGCCGATGGGTTTTTTTTCGGTGTTGGGTAACGCGGATCGAGGAAAAAAGTGAGGAAAGTCGACGAAAAAAAGAGCGAATGGATTATGCTTCGAGGCTGAAGAAATTAGCTTTTTTGATTCGAAGAGGAGCCAGTTTTGTTGCACAATGCGTTGTGTATAAATAAGATTGAACATTTGCATGTTTTTGTTTTGAGGTTGACAAACAGAATTTAAAGTGTGTCACTCTATTTGACCTAAAATCTTTTTTCAATGTTAATTTATTTTTTTTTTTACTTTCTGCAGCCGATACAGGTGTATCTTTGCAAATACTTTTAATTTACGAAATATGAATCGCTAATACTTAAAAGGCTTTGCCATCCTCATATTATTGAAAGCTATAATTTAAAAGATATCTCCAAGTAATTTGTAGGTCTTTCAAGTTTACGATAAAAATAAAATAAATTTTATTTTGTACAATAAACTTTTAAATTATGTCAAGAATACAGACTTGTAATAAAATTTTATTATTATAACTTCAACTCGTATAATTACATTAGATTATAGTAACGCTTTGTTTTATGTTTTAGTTGCCTGTGAGTGCTGCAAAGAAGACATCGCGAAACATTACGGAAGCGCTAAATCAAATTGGATCGAGATTAATTGGTCTCCAGTGAATGTAAAAAGTTTAAACGATTTCTCTGTTATTTATTACACATAAGGATTGCTAAACTTTTGTAAATATAATACTTAGGTTAACGAACATTGTTGCATAAATTGTGTAAAAAGTGTATTTATAAAAGTTCTTTATATAGTTTTAACAAGAGTTTTATCATTTTTTTTTTCAACAAAATCGCCTTGTACATATATTATAATAGAACAGATTTAATTTTCAATCGTGTTAGTAGTGAACATCTCATTATTTATTTCGCGCTCTCTACATTTAACAAGCAAACTGCGAACAATAACAATATTCGAACGTTACTTCGAAATTGAATCGCAACGCGCGTCTAAGCAGTTAACTTACATCAGAGTTCGAGTATATAATAATCTATAAAAATCAACATTACCTAACAGTACGTTTTATATATAAATACATTATTTATAATACTTATACGTCTATATCTGCGTAGGATACCAAGAGAAAATGTATCTTTGTCGATGAACACTTGTGAAAAAGAAGGTAAATATACTTCAATGATGTTGCGTTACAGCAATTGACAAAGTAGGAATTATTGAGATTGACAGAAATATCATATTGGTATCTCTCAGATTTTATACACTCTAGAACACGAACGCATTCACACGTCGATTGCGAGAAGAGCTTAGATATGTTTTGACCCACCGGAATCTTTTAAAGCTAAATGCAGCAGTTTTCACGCTGCCATCGATTTCAAAACTCTAATTTCTACAAACTGTAACGACCTTGTCCGCTTGGATTTTTGAAAAATCATTTACAATTTGCTGTTCTTGATTTTTTTTGCAAATAATCATTATTTCGATGATTCGGTTACGTTCGCGTTTTAAAAATTATAATAAAACTCGATGGAATTTTTTGAATCCACTCACGCAATTTACATTTTCACAGCGCTTAATTAAACTTTTATAAAATTTCATTTTATTACATTGTAATAACGATTAACAACATTCGTATTTTTGACAATTGTCGGGTCAAGCAATAGAAAGGTGCGTCAGGTTTTCATTGCATTGACAATTTGTGCTACAGTACTGCCAGCATTTTCGGTATTTTGATTCAACACTATTTTCTATGTATTCACCAAAAATGTAAAAGGTAGAATCTTGAACCTCATCATCATCACTGCCCATTAATTTCTGAAAACATTTTGTGGAACAGATGAAAATTCTTTTACTTTAAATAATGTTAGTGATAGTGCTCAGAAGTAAGCAATAGTTATTTCCATGCAAGCATTTAATACTTTACTATCATTAATTACTGGTAATGCACTTATGCAATCTACAATCATGCAATGGTTTAATTGATATTTTTATAATACGGTTCGAAATAAAAATTACTGCTTTTGAATAACACAAAATTAATGGCACGTTGTACGTTTAAAGTGCACTTCTAAAACAGACGTTTTGAATCACTAATTACAGTTCAATTACATCGAATTTCTTTGATTCCATCAAAGTCAAAGCTTCCTGTAATGCATAGAGAGTGTGGCAATTCGCCCACCGAAACGAATCCTTCAATCGAAAAGTGAAAGCTCGACACGCGCACACTTTCTTCACCTCCCAAATAACCGCAATTTTGACAAATCGATGCTTCCATATCTCTTTTGCCGAGCCGGCCCCCTTTCATCTACAGTGCAAAGCCTCTAAAAAGTGCACTAACGACATTCGATCATCCGTCATCTATCAAGCATGCAACGAGAGCCAGTGCAAGTCGATGCATAACCAGCCGGTGTAGTTTGAGACATTGCGCGTTTACATATGACCCGACAGATCGTCGTTACGAGGAATGGGGAAGAAACGTTTCTCGTGTGTGCTCTGCGCCATCTAATGCGTGTGCGTATATGTATCACAAATGGATATATCTACGTTTTGCGCGTTATATTGACATGCCAGCCAGCGAACATGTATATCTGTAGGTGTGTGATGTAGCTTTTTTACTCACTCGACCGACACTTTCATCCAATGCATCGAAGCACTCGGTTCACTCAGTTTTAGGTTTCACTTTCGCTCTTTTTTTTTTAGTTTTATCTACTTCTAATTTACAGGTTACGGAGTTTTACTGTTAAAGATTCGGTTTTTGTCATTCTTGGAGGACTAATTAGTTTTTTTTTGTAAAAAAATGGTTCAGATGGCAGACTTTTGTTGGTACTGAATAATTTGTGACACTTAAATTTTTATAAATATTTATTTAAAAATTTAGTCTTGAATTTGGCACATATAAAATAAATTCTTACACATTCGCTAAACTACTAACTACTGACAGTACTACTACTGACTAACTAACTCTAAAAACTTAATAAAATTATACATTTTAGAATATTTTTGGTCTAATGCAATTCTTAAATGCAAATACACAAGTATAGACTAATTTGATGGAATAATTATATAGAATTAAAAATAATATAAATTAAAATATAAAATCCAAAAAATCCAAAAGACCTTTCATCTTGCAAAATGTTTAAAAAAATCTCATCACTTTGAATTGCAGAGTTTGTATCTAAAATAATTTTTCAACGTAGTTAGGTAGTTCTCTACCTTATCGACTTAAAATTCAAGCTCCTCATAATTATCCTTTACGAAACGGTAAAGTTGAGAAAGAAATATTATTTTTGACGGAAAATAACAAAGTAAGCATAAATCGAAATCGGCAGCCCAACAAAAGTCCACCGAATCACAATAAATCTCCAACAGTATTATATATCGTTTTAAAAATCACATGCATGCGTAAAATATAATAATGAAAAATAATCGCTGAATCTCTCTACTCATCGTCCGGCACGACTCGGAACTCACGAGCTTAGGGACCGGGTAAAGTAGGAGAGGAAGAGAGACGCGGCGCTCCATCGTCGTGACGGTTCGATATCGGGGTTTAAAATAGCGGTCGTCGTCGTTGTCGTTGGTCGTCGGTAGTCGTGATAACGTTCAACTCTCTCTCTCTCTCTCTTTCTCTTTCTTTTCTCACTCGTCAATCGTCAAAGTATCTTAGAGGCTGGACCTCATCCAGAAGCGGCAGAGCGCGACGTCCCCTCGTTTGCTGCGCCTGTCGATGAGCTGCCGGAGAAACAGCGCAAACAAAAAAAATACACAAGGTTACGCAGGTACGTGCTCAGTTACGTGGGCCCGGTGATATATATCGACCTCTGTGTGTTGGATGTTCTGTTTTATATTAGCTTAATTTTTTCTCTTTTATCATAATGCATAATTGTGTGATTAATGTGATTAGCTGTCTTTTTTTCTTATCTCTTATTCATTTTTTTCTTACGGGACTCTATATGTAAATAGATTTTCGTGCTTGAGCAAAAGCTTTAGAGAGACAGAGAGATTAGGTCGTCGTGGTATCGTAACTTTTGTAGGTGTGCGTGGATCGCTTGTGCCTGACCGTGCAGAATAGGATCATGCTGGCGATGAGGCCGAACAGCTGGAGGAAGCCGATGACGAGGCCGACGGTGCCGACGAAGTGTAGCCGCTGGATCAGCCAGTACTGGATGGCGGTGATACAGCCGTCCTGGTGCCACTTGAGCTGACGGTCCACGTCGTCGTACTGCTTGCCGCAGTAGCGGCCCACGTCCTTGCAGCAGGAGTCGGGGACTCGTTCCTCGTTCGACCAGGCCTTGATGTTGTACCAGTCGTAGTACTTGTCGACGCCGCAGCATTGGAACTGCAATTCATTCGGTTGCGTTTAACAGATTTGTTTGAGAACGCTCTTGAAAATGGTTATCGAATAAGGCGGTTATTGGAACGGGAAAAAAGACGATTCTTACGATGTCTTTGGAAAACGTAAAAAGTGCCGCGAAAGTAGTTCGATTCTGAAAAAGCTTTTTCTCCGGTAACAAACGGCTTTTTATTTTGTTCCCGCAAATAAAAAATTGCACTCGATCAGCAAGGAGGAATGCCGGTAATTATAGACAATAGCTTCATTCCGCGGAAAGCGAGAAATTAAAAAAGCGATCTATTTCTCGCGAAGAAAGTCGCAAAAGAAGCAGCAAGATAATCTGCCTCTGCATTTTTCATATTTCCTTAATAATATACCTCAAAGAATAGAAATCGCACGCAATTTATAGTATACACATCCAATCAACCCATTGCACGATAGGAAAGTCTTACAACTCGTACCTGCTAATATTCAATAAATCGAACCCGCGCAAAATTAATCCGACGCTTAACTCCCGCGACGTCCCGAAAGCATCCAGGCCGCGCTCCCCGGCTCGGAATTGATACGTCGCAAAAAAGGCGCGCGGAGCCAAGGAGCCCGGTAGTGGCGGGCCGCGCTTGTAAAACAGGCGAGTTATCGGCGTCAAGAACTTTCTTCTCTCCCCGTTTTGTACGACCATTAAAGCGAATGAGCCGGCTCGACTTCGTGACGGGCCGATAAAGCGTTCGCGCTCTCCGCGAAGGGTTTCTAACTCAGCGGCTGCATGCAGCGCCGCACTGCCGCCAGCGAGATAGCATCGAAATCTCCGTTCTGCGGGGATCCCGTTTCTGACTGATTTTTCTCGCCGAACAATGCCGCGTCGATGCACGTACATATAATACGTGTTCCGTGCCCGCGACCTCCAAGCGTATATATATATATATACATGTATACGAGTGAAAGCGGCGCGTCTTGGTTACTTTTTGGCGGAAGCGGTTTTTGAAATTCGCGCCGCGGTCGTGTCGCGGGGAAAATGTGTGACTGCGGTTCGGAAGGGGGAGACGGAGCGGTGAAAGATTTGAAAGTTTAATTTAATCGGCTCGATTTTTATGCATTATATGCGCCGATGTCCTGAAAGTATAAAGACGTGAATTTGTACTGATCGAGGAAGATATTGTGCAGTAGTGTAATGAAATGCCTGGCGAAATATTGAAATGTTGACGTAAATTAATTGCAATCTTACTTGAGTTTGAATGTAATGCCAGAAGTTGGAGAAAGTGCCAGTCTCGTAAGCGTCCTCGTCTTTGTAGTGCTCAGTGATTCCGTAGAGCAGCTGCGACTTTATGTTTGATCCGACTTGATCTTTAAATACAAATGCTAGTGTGCCCAGCATGAATTCAGCCAAGAAGATAAGGATGACCAAACTGAAATACTGCGTGCAAAATAAAATTAGTTTCAGATAAATATGTAAATGTGTAATCTAAATAGTAGGATATGCTAATAAGTAATTGAAAAATTTTAACAAAGATATTTATATTTATATTCCTGTATTTCTATAAAAAAAAAAAAATTACATAATCCGGTATTTAATCGTGAGAAATGGATCAAGAATTTCGAGCAACCAGAACTTCTTTATTACCTGCATCAATTTATTTGATCTACGTAATAACAAAGTTTTTTGAATTTAAAACCCAAAGTGTTCTCAAATATCGTTCGTCTAAATGTACGCCCTAATAAACCAAGCTAGCATAAATCCCAAATTCTAATCAAAATCCGAATCTAATCTCAAAGAAAAAACAATTCAAGAACATCTCGTATAAACGACACATCCCGTAAACCCCACTGGTCCCCGGCAAAAGTTCCCTCCTAAAACCTGAAAATACACCCGGAGCAGACGTAAACAATATATAGCCCGCAAGAAGCAGCCAGAGCCTCGGATCACACATGTATATATACGTACCGTGATGAGGAGGCAGCGCGACTGGAACCAGGCGCCGCAGCATCCGAAAAAGGCGACGACGAAGGTGAAGCATCCGGTCGCGAGCACGACCACGTCCGAGGACGCGTAACTGTGCTGCGGTACCAGCGTCCCGTAATCGTAGGGATAACTCAGCCGCATCCACAGTCCGGCTCCCAGCATTCCGCAGGCGCACAGCTGCAAAACGAACGGGGGATCGTTATTACGAGCGAGGCTGGATTCGGGACGGGTTTCAGCGTGTAGCTTTTTTTTTTCATCTCTTTTCTCCGATGCGAATTCGTTTTGGACTGTTTCTGCATCATGCTTAGGATTATTTTACGGGAGGTGATTGGGGAGGAGGGTAATTTATGGGCGAGCGATTAGTCAGGGGGAAGGAGAGTTGTAAAAGATATCGGCTTTCGTTTTTTTCTTTTTTTTTTTAGATTACGTCATGAATCTTGTGTTTACGGTAAGCTGCGAAGATTAAGATCGGTACAGTTATGATCTGTATCTGGTTTCTTCGAGTATCTGATAATTATAATGTTTTAGGGAGAAGCGTAAATTTAGTAATAGTTGATTTACTTGATTTACAGTTATTATGCGTTCGCGGAAAAATTTGAATTATTTTCAGCTAATAGAAAATTATATGCTAAGTAATGTATTATCAACATAATTTTTGCAATATTATTAACAATTATAAGGCACACTTTCACTTTTTCGCACAACGAATTTATCTCCAGCTTTCTTGTTAACCAGCGAAAGAAAATTTTACAATCTGTCATTTCGTTCCTGCGGTCGACAAGTACTTTTAATTGTTTACAGGCACAAAAGCGGAGCGGAAATATAAAAGCGGAGGAAAAGTATTTTGATTTATATTTCATAAGTTGTTCGGAAAGCAAGAACTTCTCTCCCAGTAACTTCAAATCGACGGCGCGGATAGTACACCGAACTTCACAGCTCGCAATAATGTAGGCTCATCCTAATGAAGCCGTAAAACTTTCCACAGCCATAAAAAGTAAATCAAAATGTCAACACGTCGTATAATTAAAACACGCAATGTATCCAGGGCCTTCTTAAATAATTAGCAACGTAAACCTCATTACAGGCGTCTACCCTACATTTTCCTCCCAGTTTCCTCCGAGAAAATCCCGCGGCAGATTTCGCACGACGTCAAATCACCGTCTGCGGTCAATCCCGCTAAAAACTTATAACGTCCGTTCGTAAAAACCGCAATACCTGTTTCAGATCCAATTGGCAATACCACCGGGAACACTTTGTACTCTCGCCTACATTTGATTTTTAACGCAAAAGCGCGCGAGTCTCCCTCCGCTGCCAATGAAGCGTAAAGAAATAAAGAGAGAAAAAACCGCAACTAGAAAAATAGACCCTCGATCCCCCCATTCCCCTCGCAGTTTTTTATTAAATAAAAGAAAGTTTCCCTAACGAGACTCTCGAGTTTCTGAGCGCGTGTAAATCGCGGGGCCCATTATTCGCCGAGTAACAATCCATAACGAAAGTCCATTCATCGTCAATGAGCGTGACTTATGACACTTTTCCACACGTCGCGGCTCTTCTGCCTCGGGATGCGGCGCGGGGGGATAATGGGGTCTCCCGGTGCACCGCGTGGACACGTTTCGCTTTCGAGGTTAGGAAAGCATGTAAATTGGCTATACGGAAAATTCTGAGTAATTAGGCGCATTCGACGGTTCGTGAGGAGGAGCGCGGTTGTATTTCGATGCTCCGTGCGAATTGGGTTCTGTAGTATGGGAATTTTTTAATGCGCGCAACCGCTTGCTGATTTACATGCATCTTTCGTGATAAACTTAATTTTCTGCCTGTCGATATATGTATTTCTGTATTAAATAACTGAATAAGGCTACCGTAAAATTTAATATTGCGTTAGACTGCATTATTTTTATTTATTCAATGGGCTCTAAGGGAAAGGCGCGCAAACGAGTAGTGAATATGCGTGGGACACGTTAAACGTTTTGAAAATGAATCTGCAGTGTAATTTAAATAAATATCCATTTGAAAAAAGATTTCCCTGAAATGCCTTTAGCGTGTCTCAGGAATATTATCTACTAAAGGTCGTTAGAGAAAATAAAATGCTCGAAAGTTGTCTTATAAGCATATGGTTTATTTGCATCCTGCTGCGGTAGTTTTAAAAAATCGTGGACTCGTTGCACATATTCTTGCGCAACAAGAAATTTCGGTACATTGAAAGATTTCGATAAAAAGGCAACGCGCAACTGTACCCGATAAGAGCTTGTTTCAGACGCTCTGGAAAATAAGACGGAACTTTTATAAACTCGAATATATCCATGGTTGTAACTGTAATTTAATGGATTGCATAATTTAGCAATTTATATTAAATTTAAATCACGTTTGCCGTTTGCAAATAAAGCAAGGCGAAAAGTGTTGAGGCAAATTGGCATTCATTAATTATCGTTTTCCCTCGGAAAAAGTTTTATACTCCGCACACACATCCTACATATTAATTTTTCACCTGAATATACCTTGGAAACTTTTTCCGCGCGCCGAGAAATCGCAAATCTCCCGGCAAGAAACTTAAGCCACCTACTATGCCATTCACCGCCCATACACTTGTATATATATCTCACAGTTTGCAAAAGAAAGTTATCAGGTCCGCGATCATCAAGCGCCTCTCCCCCGGCAGTCGAGAGCGGCGAATATATATCCCACGAGCGCCTATATCCCATTCCGCACGCGGCGAGCTTCCAACGCGCGGCGCTTTTGAACGGATCGCAACGATCGCCTCTCCGAAAACGCGCATGATAATTCAAGTTTCTCGCGCCGGGAGCGAGGATCGTGACGGGAGTCGATTCCTAGTTGACTTCTGCGGAAAGGCCTCGCGGGGTGTCTAATTATAGTGGGATATCGGTGTCGGACACAGGTTAACTTGCGCTCTCGTGTAACGAGAACCGGCTGCAGTCGGCTTTGCGTCACGTGTATATATCTCTACCTTGTTAAAGCGCGGGATAGACAGAGAGAGGGGGAGGGGGGGCAGTTCCCCTGGAGGTGTTTTCCTGCTAATGAGTTTTGCCGAGCCTGCCGGGAAATTGCCGCGAACGATTGTTTCGCAGATTGAATCAGGGGGCTGAGCGGACTTTTCGATTGTCGACTCCTGCCGCCGCTGCTGCTGGCTTTGTTCGAGTTTTCATTCGTTTAGCGAGGGCTTTTGGTACGTAGTGCGCGGGTTGTTTAACTTCTGATTAAGTTGTAAACGCGAGGTAAAGTTTTAGCCGTTCGGTATTAAACTTTACTTTTCGGGATAATTTTTAATTGGGAACGTTTCAGCTTATACATAATGTACTTTTCGGTTCAAAGTTTTTAAATATTATATTTCGTTATGGTGGGTACAAAGAGTAAAAAATTAATCAATAACTGTTTAATTCGAGAATGCAGATCTTTAGTTATGTGTTTCTACTGTGAATTATTGCTAATTGATTTATATATATATATATGTATATGTACTATAATTCACAAATGACGCGAGCACGCGATGTCGTAAGTAAGTAATTTGTCTTCCAAGAAAGGTAGCGAAATTTTGTAACTTTGCGAATAAAATAACAAAGCGTCACTTTTACTTTTATATGAAAACTATTAAGGAATCGTTAAAACGTAATCCCGAAAATATAAAATCCGCAGCTCATTGTAGCGTGAACGATAGTAAACTAAATTTTTCCGCGAACCGCCATTAACTCGAAAACAGAATTAAATTCAGAAATGATTAGAAACCGCGCGTCAAACTCTTCCGCGTCCCGTTTTATCGAGCGTAAATTGCAGCTTATCCAACTCCGGCTCCTTAAATTCAAAACAAACGCTCGCCGACAAAACGTGTAATACGCAATAGTATAACATCCCCGCTAAAAAGAGCCAAACGATCTCTCCCGCATTTTTTCCGCAATAAAATCTCGACGATCGCCGCGTCCGCGTAATTTCAGCGCCAAAAGGGCCCAAAAGCTGTATACGCTTTCCAACCGATCCGGCTCCCGTTACCCAACCCCGAGCCCAAAAAAAAACGCTCCCGAAGAAACACCTACACTCCCGACGTGGCGGTGCGTAATCGCAATAAATCAAAAGGCTCGCGGAGCTGCACTCCGATCGGGCGATGATCGGCTGCCTGCATGTGCACTTTCCCTCGAGCGATTTCCCGGCGCAATATTCAAATGCGCGATATTATCCCGCGCGGCGCGTGTAAAGCTTATGTACATGCATACTCGGCGCTCGGGGAAAGCCGAGAGCGGTGAAACCGACGCTCATGAGACACGCCGTCGGGACATAATGGGATGCTACGTCGGTTTATTAAAAATCGCGCGGGATATTTCTTCGGGACGGCGAGATGGAGGTGGAGAGGTTTTGTGCTTTGTATGGTAGTTGTCGGTCTGCGGAGGAAGATGAGAACTTAATTTGGGAAATAAGGTTCGAAAGTCGGATGCGATTGAGAATTGAGTTTTAGAAACTACGGGTTATGATTGAACTTTCTACGGAACGGCGAGGTATTGGATTGAAGTCGTTTAAAGATCGGTGTATTATCATTACGTTTAGGGTTTTTTATTTCATCCAGTTATAAATGATTATACACGCCGTGTATCAGTTCACCTGATAAAAGCAGCCTTGAAAATTCTCGACGTCGTTTTTAAGAATAATTTGCAGTTGCATAATTGAAGTGTATAAAAGAATGTTAAAAGTACACGAAGAAAAATGTTCGAATAAAAATTACTATACTTTTTTGTAATGGGGGACAAACTTGTATTATTTTAAAAAATTACTATACTTTATAGTAAAATTTAATAGAATTTTTAGTAAAAAATTGATAGTTGAAGTTCTAAGTAATTTTTTAGGATAATACAAGTTTGTCCCTTCGTTACAAAAAAGTATAGTATAATTTTTATTCGAACATTTTTCTCCGTGTAAAATGTGGAGATATTGCGCGCAACCTGCTGATACTCCTAACGTTATATTATTCACAAAGTTTATTAAACTGCAAGTGATAAAACATAGTGGCTAATCAAGCGAACCTTGAATCCCGATAAAATATTCCATTTATTCAATTGCCCGCATCCACCATCGTAACAATAAAAACCGCTCGCGCGTAGCCTCTCCCCGTCAGCCCTACAACTACCCGAAAGACCCCGAAACCGACGCAAAATCCGACCCACAGCCACTTGTTCGCCGGTCGCGATTCCCCGAAAAGCCAGCGAGCATTACCGGCTTCACGCTCGAGTCGTCGTCGTCGTCGGGTCGGGCGGCAAAAAACGCTCGCCGCGCGGCGCGTCGACGCAAGCGGCGTCGAGTCGCTTTGTGTACTCTCGGCGCTGCTGACCTCGTTATGGGCCCGCTTGTCGCGCGCGCTCTGCCTTTTATCTTCACGGCGGAGAGAGCCCACTCGGGGAGCATCTGTTAATTCGATCTGAAGCCAGGCGCGGCCAAAGTCTCGGCTCTCGAGTTTCGGTGTACGCGGCTGTGGCTTTTCTTCCGGGGGGAGAGATTAGAGAGCTGTGGGAGGCGAGGATCGCTTAGCGGTTCGGTGATTATCACTCGACCGGCTGGCGTAAGACGGCTCGGAGGAGCGCAGGGTGCAGTCGGTGCACGGTGTGTGATGGGTCTTCGCGGCGGTGTGCTAATGCCGCTTATGGCTGCTTTGTTTTGAAGAAGCGTCGGTTCTAATTGCTTTAGACTAATATTGACATTGTTTAAGGAGTTGCCGGAAAAACGGTTTGAGCTAATTTTACGTGAAGAAGCAACGGTTATCTCCACTACTGCACGCAGTGTGTACGTTTGCGAATCATTTTCAAATTAAAATAAAATATATTAGTTAAAATATCCATTTACAAAAGGGTATAACGATCATTTTCAAAAGCGCCCGAATCAATTCCACAAACTACCGACTTCAATCAGCCGAATAAGATCCTCCTTAATAATTAGGATTATTAACCGCTCGACGTTTTAAAACCGCTATCCGCGCGTGCATTAAATGCCTCCAAATCCATAATGCATAAGAGCGAAGCCAGAAGCAGAAGCCCCGATCGATCCGAGGCGAAGATCGAGGCGAAATTGATGATGCGCAACGAGGGGGCCGCAACGAGAAACTTACGCGCCCGCGGCGGGGGGGAAAAGAACTTCGCGAAAGTGCACGCGAACTTCGGCGTGCAACGCGAGCGTGTCTTTCGCGCGGTACACGACTTTTGCGATGCTCTTCTCCGAGCTCTCGAACGAAAGTAAATATATTGCTCCTAGGAGTTATTTAAAATAATTGTTACCCTTTCGTTACGTAATCGACGGCTTTTACCGGTGTGGTTTTTTATTCGGGGGGGTTGGATAACTCGTTTAGTGTGGATAAGAGTTAATTAAGAGTAGTTTGAAGTTTTAAATCCGTTTGGGAGGGTAGATTATTTATTTTGGGGATAAAGTTGCGACACTGGTTTTGAAAATTTTCTATACAGATTTCGAGTTTTTTTTTTTAATTATCTCTTATCCGCTAAACGAGTATAACTCGTTTGAAACTTGAATGCGCGGGATTATTAGAAAATTAATCACTATTAAAGCTGTCCAAGCACTTTGAATATAAACATTTGGTACTTTAAGATTATTTAAAAAGCTGCGGCGTTAGAAAATTATATAATAAACACCAGCAATTCGCGTAAAATTCCACTTTTCAAAACAAACTTTTAAAACTCCGACGCATTTACTTTCTACAGAATCCCACTGAAAACTGAATAATTTTTCAATGAGCTTTCTAACGTCGCTGCTACACCCAACGCCATCCATTATACATCCTCGTCGTTTTATTTAATTATCGCTCACCGCTCTTAATTCGAGCTCGGTTATCTAAACGATCTCGAACGGCACATCATCCTATCTCCTCGAAATCACTTGTAAATCAGTCCAAAGCGACTTGAACAAACGCAGCCTCCCCGCTACATAATTTGCGCTTGATAATTGAACACGTACACACGCAGATCGGCGGCGGCGCTACTTTCTCGAGAGGCCATCGTTCCGCGGAAGATCGACTTGCGCTTTTGCATCGCGTAAATTCGAGGGGAGAGAGAGAGAGAGCCCGGGGAGAAACGTCGATGGCGCGATTAGCCGGAAAGAGAGAAGAAGGTGCATGCATGCATGCATGCAGCAGGCCGCACGACGATCGCGCGGCAGGTTTGTTAGCTAAGCCGCGTGATTGGAGTTTCGAGGCTCGACTGCGGCGTGTTTGCCGTTCCTTTTTACAAACTTTTACAGCGGTGTGCGGCACGTCTGCGGGCTTCGAGGAAAATTAGTTTAGAACGATTCGATCGCGCGGTCTGTTGCGGTCGGGGGGTGATCGAGATTTATTTTGCCATTGACCATTGTTTCGCGGGATTTTCGAATTAGCATCCTGGAATTTGTAGCCCATTTGCCTGGAACGCATTCGACTGGTGGGTTTATTTGCTTTGCCGCTGCTTATTTGAAGGTTGAATTATTTATTAAAATTTTTAATTCGCAAGAGAATGTATATAGCTAAATTGGTAATTGGATCTGTCGCGGTAAGCGCGAGTATATTCTGCGTGTGCCTTTTATTTTCTCAATTGGATTCGGCCTTGGGGCGTTTTAAATTTGAGCAAATATTTCACGACGAAACTCGCGAAGGAAGATATATAGAATTTTGGCTCTGCCCTCGTTCAAATCACACAAATA
Source organism: Ormyrus nitidulus (assembly GCA_900474335.1). Classification (NCBI taxonomy): domain Eukaryota; kingdom Metazoa; phylum Arthropoda; class Insecta; order Hymenoptera; family Ormyridae; genus Ormyrus; species Ormyrus nitidulus. The sequence goes on along the minus strand of UCOL01000041.1, from coordinate 44,770 downwards.
CCCACAGAGTTGAACGGACTTTGAAGCGCAGTCATTTTCGAGGAGAAGCAGCAGCGGAGCCCCCGATCGGCTCTTGTTCGCGTGACATAGGAAAGGAATAATTCATAGCGAGAAGCCTACTGACCCAAATGAGGACATTGAGCGAGCAGAAGACGTGCCTGATGCACGTGTAGCCGGTGCGACCCATGACTCCAGACCTCGAGCGGACACCTCTGCGCAGATATAAAGGCTCTCGGCGTGCTCTGAAAATGAAAAATAAGTCGTTAGTTTTAAGGTGGCCGAGGTTTATTTTATTTTTAATTCACGATTATGCAGATTTTAGAGAAGGCTGTTTTTTTTTCAAAGAATACTCGTTACATAAACGAGTAAATATTAAATCGCTTAATTTCGAATCGAAGGCGTGAATTTAATTAGCGAGGATTTATGGTTTCCTTTGCTTTATATAAGATCGAAGAAATTTACAGGCAAGAACATAAATTAGATTCTCGTCGAGGTGACTGCCGGTCGTTGTAAAAAGTTTCAATTTTTATTTCAGCGCATTTTCATGCACTTTTTTTTCCTTGAAAGCTCTCACGTTTTTGAATGGAGGAATTTTTATTGGAATCCTCAGTCGTCTGGAAATTTCACCAGTTACGAACAACGCGATTTCTGTTGTATCTCACTCGGATTATCCGTTACACTATTCGAATCCTGTCAAGCGTGGAGAGAACTAGCTTTCGCGAAGTCAAGATTCAACATTTCGAGTGAATTAAGTTCGAATGAGACGTATAAAAAAAAGAGTGTCATGAAAATTTACATGTTATTCCGAAAGCTAAAAGGGTAAATCATAAAGACATTAAATGCCTTTCGCACAAACGCAAGTCTATTAAAATTAGCATCATTGTAAAACACAGCTTATACCCTTGAGGAAGTGTGTATTCAACTGTCATTTTTAAATCGTTAGAAAGTTGCAAAGTAGCTTGGGTAACGCGTAAAAATTCCCGGTGAAAGCGAAGTGCAACGCGGATAGTTATTGCACCGAGCTTATACGCGTACAATTAAATAAATTACCAAAAACAAAACAATCCGCGCTCGATCGATCGATCGATCGCTACCGAGAACCTCGCGCAATTCATAAACGACTCGCCGCAGTTCCTCGGAGTTTTTTTCCTTTTTTCAATTGAATTACAGTCGCTGTAAAACGCGCTCTTAATTATCAATAACGAATGCACTCCGTTTCGCCGACTCCTCTCCGTTAATTGGCTAAAAGCCGCGCCGCCTCCGCACCGCGCCTCATAACCGGCATTTAGCCGAAATAAAAATCTCCCCCCCCCCCCCGTCCCGGCGCGCGCTCTGTTTTGTTTCGCGTTAGTTTATTTCTCCCGGGCCCATCGGGGAGCGGAAACGCTTCATCAGGGAGGATCTGCCTCGATTCTGCGCTCGCACACACGCACGCTCGATCGTCCGGCACAAAGTGGGAATTAACGCTTTTAATTAGCGTGAAAAACACGGCTGGGCTCCAATTTGGACGCGCGACCGACCGACTGACCGTCAAAATTTCTGTTTGCCGAAAGAAAGCCGGCTGGATGATGGCGGTTGTATTCGGGTCGATTGTAGATTAACCTAATTAGGAGAGCTGTTAAATATTGAAAAGCCGGTGTTTTTTTGAGGATATTAAAGGCTTGTAGTATATCTTTCTTAGTGTCAAAGTTTGAATGGGTGATGAAGATTTGAACGGTTTATCGGGTAGTTTCAGAAAGTGACAAGTATTTTTTAATCTCTAATCGTTGCTCGCTCGATTTGTGAAACATAATTTTAAGTAGTAATAAAGACTGAATTGAATTAAGGCCATTAACACAAATGATTGAAAAAACTAAAGTTGAATTGATGTACGTGCTTAATTCGCGGTCGTTAATGTTCTAAATTTATGATGCGATTAACATTTAAAAAACGAAAATTTATATTTAGAAACGGTAGTATAATCATGAATCGAAAGTAAAAAATTCAACCTTATTAAATATTTTCATTTATCAATATTTACACATTCAATTGATGTCTGTTTCTCCAGTGCATTTTTCAAGTATGACTTCATTTAAGTGTATTGAAAAAATGCAACTAAGTGTATTTAAATTTGCATTTTACATTCCAGTTTATGTAAGCTATCAACAAAACTATTTCAACCTAAATTAAAATTTTTTGCTTAGAATCATATGCGAATTTTGATGAATAATGGATTTATTATTTGCGGAAGAAAAATTTCTTGCCATTTACATATAATACTGAATCATGCAAAAAAGCATAATAAAAAAAGATGCGCTTCATATTTATCTTCATTATAATTAATGAGTAACATTAAGCAGCTTTGAAGCTTGTTAGATAAGGCTCATATCCAAAGACAAATGCTTTTATGGCCCAAGAAACGTAACGGAAGTCTAATATTTGTATTAATAATGTCGGTTACGTAGTTCAAAATGTGTTTGCTTGCGCTTTGACACGCTTTATTAAAATTTTTATGTTTCGAGCTGTTTGCGTCAAAGTTTTTGCAAATCGGAATATTAAGCGCACGTAATTTCAGTGCAAATAATCTCCATAACTAGAAATCACAACTGTACTTCTATTTCCAGCAGTTTTTAACGAGTTATGAATGCAAATTTACTGAAACTACACTTTGCATCATTATTGCGTGTTTATCCAATTCTAATGGAACTCGTCAATAAAAAGCAATGACCACTGAAATTGTCCATTTTATGCTAAAGATTCAGTCCAGCTCTACCTCCGTTTTACCTGCCAATGAATTCAAAATCACTACGTAACTAAACCATATTTTACCACTTCTTACAGAACGTTCAATCCGCCTTCCGCACCTCGCCAACCACCGAAATCCCCGACGCACAGGCCGCTTCCCTCAAAAGCACTGGAAACTCACAGCACTGAGCACACGGAGATCTCCTCTCCACCACAGTCCCGGAGCCAAAGCTGGAGCTCTCGGAGCTCCACGCACTCGGAGCGTATATATCTCTCGCGCGCGGGAGAGAGAAAAGTGCTCCGCTCGGTGCCGGTCGCCTCGCTCGATCGGTCCCTCTCCTAGTTCGCCTCTCCCTCTCCTCCTTCCGCTCCTCTCTCTCTCGCTCTCTTTCTCTCTCCCCGACATTTTTTGCTACACTTTCGGAGCACGTTATGTACTCCTCCTTCGCTCTCGTCTCCCGCGCCTCTTTATGTCCCGGGCCGTACTTACGCTCGCGCGCTCTTTTCTTCCGAAGTCGTATACCTCTATTGTGAGTCGAGCTCTCTCTCTCTTTCTCTCTCCTTTTGCTCCGTGTTGTTTTATTCGTCTATTACGCGGCCTTAAGATTCTTCGCGCGAGAGGATCTTGTTTTGCGCAGTTTACATTTACGTTCAAACTCTGCCCTGGTGAACGTACGGCCCGGCTCAAGTGCCTTTAGCCAGCGGGAATTTTTGCGGGAGGAACTCTTTCTTTAAAAAATCACGATCCTTAAATCATACGAGCTGTTAAATTATTCATCTGCCTTCCCTACACCTCTGCATGCATCATTTCGATCGCCTCATCAAAAGTTTTCCTCGGACGGCCGATTTTACCCGAGCTTCTCACGGCGACGCACCGATTTCGCCCAAACCTGCATCAGAAAAAAAAGAAAAAAAAAATCGCAACCGCCTCGGCTTCCCTCCCACCGCGACTCGCTTTACGTGCTTCTCTCTCCTATTCCAGCTCCGTTGATCCGCGGCCGCTTGTAGGTCCTCTAACGGGACAGCTTCTCTCTCTCTCTCTCTCTCTCTCTCTCTCTCTCTCTCTCTCTCGCTACCAGCGGCGCTCCTCAAAGGGCAAGAGCGGGGGAAGGGTTCTGGATTCCTGCAGGCGCGCACGCAGGCATCTTTATCTTTATCCGTCGCGCGTGCGGTAGGTGCGTGTACGCACGAAATTTCTGAATGGACACGACGTGCGCTGCGTGTGTATACGCGACGGGTAAAGGATGCGCTCGCTCGTCTTTCTCCTCTGCGGTCGCGCGCGGCTGCAGAGCTTGTTTGCTCGGCGTCGCTGCGCGGGCTTTTTTTTCCGATGATTAGGACGACACTCGACGGGCTTCCCTAGGGCTTTTTACGGAGCTCTTTCTTTGGAGGGGAGGGGAGAAAGTGACACGAGGTTTGAATGAGTTTGGGTGGCATTCGGGATTGTATAATTGATAAGTTACTACTTTTCGAGTACTTGCTTAGTTAAGTAACTTTTTTCCATTATCATAACGAGTTTTATTACGAGTTTCCTTTAGAGATGTTCAGGGGAATAAATGAATATTGAACAAAGCAAAGTAAGCTGTAAAACATTGGGAAAGACCGAGAATATATACATTGTCCCAGTAAGAAAATAAAGTATACATCTTTCTGTTTCAAAAGCTTTTGCATTTCACTCGATCGTTTTGTTTCCGTTTAAAGCACACCCTTTTGAAAGAATCGAACATTAATATTTAACAGCAACAGTCAACAGTAGCTCTAAACAATTATTTGAAAATCCTTATGCATTAATGCACACCGCGTCGCCTAACCAAATAGTGCACGAAAAGGGTCAAAAAATGTGGACCGAGGAAAAGCTTTTCCTTGCACTCTCCACTCGACGAATTTAGAACAAAAACGTGCGCGAAGAAAGGCGACAAAGGAAAAAAAAGCCGAAACCGGCGAAAGTCCCGAGCAGCGGCGCCCGGTTGACTTTGCCGGCTTCTCCTTTTTTTTTTTTTTTTTTTTTCAGGAACGCCGTGTAAAAAAGTGCGACGTTTCACGGTGCCGCTCGGACGGTGAAACGAGGAAGACCGTTTTCTTTTTCCCTCCGCCGCTGCTCTCCGCGACGAAGGTACAGTGCGACTTCAAATATTTAACATAACTCAGAATCCGAAAAGACAGACGAGGTAGGAGTTAAACGCGCGGCTCTCGGTAAAAGTAAGGATGTCGGCTAGTTGGCGTGGAGTTTTTTTTTCTCTCGGAGTGATTTATACGATTAGTATGACTAGTGAAAAGTCAATTAAATTGATTAAGAGTAACGGCGAGTAATGGAAATTAATCATTTCCTTATTGACGCTCGAGAGAGACAATGGCCTGCAATCGGTGGGGTCTGTGTGTGTTTTTCAGAAAATATGATAAACTCACTTTCTTCTCTCGCTTAATTACGTAAAGTTATCTTATATTGAAAGCGAACAGATTGCAAGAGTGATTATACGCAGCTACAGGATGTAATGCAATTTCTTTGGACTTTAAATGACGGTGTGTTCTATGGTATACAGTCCTGAAGAAATTCAATTTCTAAATATTTCAATTATTTAAATTGTTCCTCTTAACGTAAGTGGCGACCGTTTGGTAAAAGTATATGAGTCATTTGAACCAAATGGAGAATTTTTACTTTACATATGATGATAATAGGCCATTAAAAATTTAGTATGCTGTGAATGCATTCTACCGGAGAAGTGACACATACAAGATGGTCTTGCATAATGTATCTATTACCGTTAATAGTCATGTTTACTAATTGTATTACAATGTAAGCCACCTGTTATATATCCTAAATAAAATTTTAAGTAGAGAATAAACGTTTCTTTGTTCCACAATTTTTTAAAGCGCAAATAGTCGTTCTTAAAATTTTTGTGTAATAATTTTTATACTTTCAATAATAAATGGTATTATAAATGGTAAACTCAAAAAATATTTTGAAAGAAAAACTTTACGAATTGTTTACCAAGTTTTTTAACTTATCATTGACCCCTTCGAATATCGAATGTATGATTTGAGAATACGTTCATTAATAATTAGTTTCTGCTTTAAACCGTTCACAATAATCTCACAAACCTATAAAAGTTACTGCAAAATTCATCGCAGCCAATCAAAACTACCCACATGACTGCAACAATCTTTCCGATAAAAGCAGCCAACTACGTTTTCACCTCTATACCTTTTATCTCCCCCATAAAAACGTCTAGGCAGTTACTAGGCGCATACATCAACGCAGTACCCAGGCAGCCTCTATAAAAACTTTTCGAAACCCGCTGCAAATTTTGAAAAAACCTCTCCGTCCCTCTCTCTCTCTCTCTCTCTCTCTCTCTCTCTCTCTCTCTCTCTCTCACCTGACTCCGTTTCGGAATCGATCGGAGCGTTGCGACAGGCGAACCGTACACCGCGGCTAAAACCGCGACAGCTGCAGCAGACAGGCGGCGAGACTCGGATTTCAGGGTCTCCGCGCGAGCGTCGAGCGGAAGGCGCGCGCGCGACGCAATCCATAAAAGCCTCGCCCCGCGCCGCGATTCGCTCCGCGGGCTTTATCGGTTGTGCAACGACCGTCGTCTTATCATCGTTACCGTTGCTATATTTATGCGCCGCGGCCCTAATTACGGGGGCCGCGCGAGGCTGCAAAACGCGGCGTCGACGCGATTATCGCGGTGTACAAATTGTTCGACGGGGGAGCTGGGGATGTTTTACGGGACGCGTGATTCTCGGTTGCCTTCGGAGATAAGTTAATGGCTGATTCACGGGCTGCTGATTGAAATTTATCGACGGCGTCGAAAAACACGTGCCGGTATAAAACGCGCGAGTTCGACGGTCGAAGTGATGGCGAGGTGTCGATTTGGAGGCAAAAATTTATCTGGTTCTGTTGGGGATTTTCTAATAAACTAATGCGAAATAACTGTCGGTGCCGAGTGCGCGGCGAACTCGAGATTGCAGAGGAGAGGCTCGTTTGTGCTTTGATTTAGAAGGGACTGGAAAATTGTTAGGTTCGTCGCTGGGGATGATGGAAATTTTGGAGTTAATTTGTTTGCGACGATTGAATTATATCGTTCTTTTTTTATTAAGAAGCAGTGACTTGCAGGATAAAACGTGTCTTTGGCTAAATAACAGACGGGATATAAATAATGAGTTATCATTTCAATGGTGACTTGATAAATGTAACACGCAAAGCTTTTCGGCCGGTAAAAATACATTTGAGATATCGGTTAGACTCGAACGTTATACGATGTGCTTTATAGGATACGTCCGATTTCTTTATATATCTATTAAGATTTCGAAAATTATTAAGTTCGCGCACGCAATGCGCCAATGTATAAAAAGAGAGCGAATAACCAATTTTCAAATTACGCTCGGGCATAAAATCTAACAGTAAAATTTTATTTAGCATAAAAATTCAAATACCTCCGCGCGCATTTACTAATCGCGTAACGTACCACATTTTCAGGGTTCATAAACCTTCGCCGCTCCACTGCCCGGAGTAATTTCTTTTTTCTCATATATACAAAAGCGCGATTCTTTTTCATCGCTCATCCTTGCACTCCTTTATGGCGCCTCTTTTAATTAAAACTCTTTTAACAACCAAATAAATCTTTAAAGAGACAATATTCGTTAAACTTTCTTGCATATTAAATTCCATCTCTCATTTTCCCCGTCGAAAATCACTCCGATTCATTTTAGAAAGACAAAATAACGGCAAAAAGTTTAAACAATCCACCGTGATTAGAAGAATAAAGTAATAATAATGGCCCTCGTTAAGCATAACTGGCATCGTTAACTTTCAAGACTTCATCAAATTCGCGGCTGCAGGCCTTTTTCTCGCGCAGAGCGCAACAACCTTCTTTTCTCCGTCGCGGGGGATTAGACGATGAAGTCATAGACGCTCTCGCAAGAAGTCAAATGAGATGTGCGCCTTCGCGGCCACCGAGGCGCGCGCATTTTTTCCGCCCCGTTTTTTGCGTCGTTACGCCGCCCCCCGCGCGTCCCTTTAACTGTAAAACGCCGCCCGGCTCTCGCCAGGAATTTCAATTGTAAAGCTACGCGCGGAATAAGAATGGACATTAAGGGGGCAGAGACGTGCGTGCGACGGAGAGAAAGAAAAAGGAGAGCAAGTGGAATGAGGCGTAAAAGACGGAACGCGGAATCGAGAAACTCGCGGCGCCGCGAGCTGGGAGTACGGAATGCGCGCGAGAGTTACTTACGACTTAAAAATTTATTGATTTATAATCGCTGCTGACGTAAGGAGCGGAGGTTTATTATGATTAAATCATATGCTGGTGATATATATAATTAGGAAGTTAATGGTCACTTGCGAGGGAAAAAACTTCGACCTACATAATTTACTTTCTAGCGCTTTTTTTTGAAGTATTTTATTGCGGTATTCCTTTTATAAAGTTATTGTTTCTGGATGGTTACCCAGATTCAAACAAAGAATCGCTTTATTACGATTGCGTTATTATGTTTAACGATAAATGAAAAAATTACTAGTCAATAAAACGTTTCAGATGAAAAAGTTGTAAAATTTTGTGAAAGTAAATTTATTGCTATAATATTTTTCAGGATACCTCTCAGCTAATGTCAATTTAGCAAAGATATCAAAGATCCTACTGGTAATAAATGTATTATACGTCTACTAAACCCGTATAAAATCTAGACGAATTACACTGATTAGACCCAAACAGACCAGCCTAAAAAAATGCATAAGTTACTTAATTAAAGCACGAAAATCAGAGTGCAAAATTGAATAAAAACATTCGAGTATATATTTATATTAAATTTCCTCTCACAAGCTTGTTAAGAATGGGCGAAAAATGAGTTTCACAAATATCAATTAGAGCGAAGTACAGAGTCATCGAGGCACAAAGCGCGGCAAAAGTCCTGCGATTAAAATCAGGGAGAAGAACAAGGGCGAAGCGCATTATAGTTACCCAGACAAAGCCAACAAGTACGAGTACAGTTAGTCGATAGATTAGATAAAGGAAAATACCGATATATACCTTGGGGAAGGAAAGCGCGCGTACCTTATACGCGGCGGATGAACCGTTAATTGCGGGGAGCATTGGGAGCAGTTCGTTGTAATTGTTTTGAGAAAATAAAAGGAATTGCCCCGCGAGTTATTGATAGCAAACAGAGTGAAAGAGGTAATTCGACTTTGATCAATATCCATTTGGATCCCGTTTTCAATTACAAGCATTTTAGAAATGCAGTCTTAAACTGTTACTTTTCCAAAGACCAGCTTTCACGTAATAAGCCCGATTGAAACCAAATATAAATGCCCGTTACGTAAGTCGTGTATAAATGCGCAATTTTTTAACGTCGAGTCTACTTTTGAAAATTTCGCAAAATTTTAAAACAGCCATTCCAAACCAAACAAATAAACCTGTTATCAGCGTGTGTTCCAAACTTCGTGCGAAAAACAGCATAAACACCTCGACTCTCGCACGACTCGCGGCAGTTCATTTCGCCGGCGTATCTCCGCCGTTCTCCAGATAAAAATTATAAACCGCCGTAAAAAAAAACTGCGACCTCCTCCCCGCGGTAAAAGCTCCCCCGCGCCAAAAAAAAACCCCTCCCCTCCGTTAAAGACCAGGAAAAAAAACCTGGCAATTAGCACGCAGCGTTTGAAGACAAAGCCGTCCGAAAAATCCCGCCGAGCTTAAAAGCTCCGAGCTTTCAGTCGGAGTCGTCCGCGCTCGCGCGGCTAATGAACGCTGAAGAGAGCCTCGCGAGGGGGCGCACAAACGGTCCCCCTCCTGGACTTCCTGCCAATTGCGGGCAATTTGCAATCATCTATGATCCCCACACGTCAGGGTCCTCGACGAGCTCTTTCTCTCTCTCTCTCTCTCTCTCTCTCTCGGCGTCGCCTCCCACCAGAGGCAGAGAGTATATATATCTTCCCGACGTATTCTCGCTGTATTTACGAGGAGTGTGGCGGACGAGTTTTTGCGAGTGCTGCTGCACTTTGAGCCAGACTGCCAGTGAGAGCTTTAATGGCGGCTTAATGCGCGCTGATGAGATTGGAATTGTTGCAAGTTTTTGGAGCGAGGGAATTTTAACGAGGATGCTTCGTTTCGCGGAGCGGGAATGTAGAATGAAATGTAGCCACCGTCCGAGTTTAAAACCCTTTGACGATAAATCTATTGTCGAGAGAGCTTGAAATATCTTGGAACAAGTATTTAATAGAAGCTAGAATCGATTGAAGTACGAAGCATTGTTGAAGGAAAATTTACCATTTGACAACGTTTTCAAAGCAACGAGATAATAGCCCTTTACGTAATATCGCATTGTTTTCAGTTGCGTTAAAAACAGTTTGCAAAAATAGAGATTACGTCCTTATAAAGCGATCTCTTTATTACATAGCCCGCAACAATAGCTAACACTTTGACCATCGCTTTCATTCAGCTCAATTCGAAAGCCTGCATCTCGGAGCTCCCACGCATTTTTACAAGATAAAAATACGTCTTTCTCGGCAACTTCCGCAGCAGCAAACCTCCCCGTCCAACCCCGACCAACCTGCTTGCGCATCACCCGTCCAAACCAGAAAATCGGCCGTCCACCATCCGCCGGCGAACGCTTCCACGCACTTTTTCTCTGCGCGCGGCTCGTGCAGCGAAAATTAAACTCCGCGGCCAGACGATAAAGCGAGACCTATTTTAGCGCTCGGCGCGTAGGGGCACACCGCTCGTGACTGCGCCGACACGCGATGGTTCTGCCTACGTGCGTCGACGGGGCTCCGCGCACCGGCACCGTGCAGCGTGGGTTTTCGCGTCTGAGTTAAAAGCCCACAGCCCCCGGAGGTGATGGATCGCCTCCGAGCCGAACTGGGAGGTCGACGAGTCGCCGAGAACTGTGGGTGGATCTCGTTGCTCGGCGTAGTCCGATGATTGCGCACCTGGTATAACGATTGCGGGATGAGCGAGCTTTCTGGGACTCGTTGGCGAGCGGACGAATTTACGGGGATCGCCGACCCTTTTTTGGAGGAATTAAAGGATGGTTTTTTCAAAGTTTTTTGAAGGAAGAATCAATTTTGAGTTATTGCAATCGAGGGCAGATCCGAAGCCTCTGAAAAGAATTATTAAAAAATTTACCACCTATTGGAATAAAATTCAAAGGAAAATTTATAACAGTAAAACGTTAATTTTTTTTTTCAGAAAAAAATATAAAATTTATATTAAAAGTAGCGGTACCGTTTAATGTACCATCAAATTTTACGACATTCGTTTTTGCCAAACAGAAACTTTTTGCACCTCTTAGTAATAGTTTAAACCGCTAATTATTCAAAACGAAAAAAAATCTCGAAAGTTTCCCTCTATAACACTTCAAGCTCCTTTTTTCCCATGCAAAGGCAAAAAAGCCGACGTCCCGCTAAAAATTCACCCAAATAACAGCCGAGCTCAGTGTAAACAGCAAGTGGGCGCGAAGGCAGCGCATTAAAATTAGCCGCGCGCAAAAAAAAAACTCGAGCTCCTCTCCCGGCGTTTTACGATTCGCACAAAAGCGCCTTTGAGGCTCGCGAAAAATATGACTCCCCGCGCGCGAAATCTCTCTCCTTTCTCCGATCCATCGACGCTCCGCTTTTATGCTCCGCGGCGTATATATATATATACATGTACGTTTCCAACTTCCCACGTGACGTAATTACTCGCGCGTCGGTTTTCCCAGCGAGGAGAGGAACCTCGGCGATTGTTCGGGAGAAATTCTGCACGCGCGCGGTTCGCCGATGTGTATTTAAGCCGAGCGAAATTGAACGATTATTTGGCATTGTCTACCGGGGAGGGATGTATAATCAATAGCATTCTGGGATCAAGATTGATCTTCCGCGGTTGGAATGGAAAATTTGATGTTTTGTTTGCGGGCTAATGGAGATCTATTAGCTTCTTTAGGAGTGATTATAGAGCTATAAATAAAAGGGGTTCATCTGGAATAGTCAGTGGGACTTTTATCGCTAATTTTGTTAGTTTTTTCTTTCAGGCATCACGCAATGATTGATTGGATGAACTGTATTTGACTCGTCCCATCAATTAGACTTATTCGGTGCTGTAATGTAATCGACTTTTACGCGGAATTGGTTTTAAGTATATAGTAGATTTCGTGCAGAAAATCAAAACATCAACCTGACTTAATCAGAAGATTTTCAAAGAGAAGTTATCCAACGAGTCGTTTGAAAATTATAGCTTAATTCCAAATTATCACCCATTAAAATAATAAAAGTATCATAAATTTTTAAATAGCCAAGAATAAAGACGATTTAAATGTCTTAATTTCAAATACATTATACACATAATTACTTATATTTTACATCTTACATCATCTTACAAATTTTCCTGCACAAAATACACCGTGAGCCCTAAGATTTCAAAGAAGCCAAACATTTCTCGACTCCCAAATCATTAACCTAAAATCTCAGCCGCAACATTTGCCCGCCGCGCCAAAACACCGCTCAAAATCTGCATGCAAGCAAGGCGCAGCATCGCCACCAGCCGGAGCCTCGCATCGCAATACCGACCGTAACTGGCGCAACTACCAGCGACCGGCTGGGTGTGTGAGAAAGTCGATAGGAAGAGTCCCATTGTCTAGGATGCCATAGAAAGAGAGAGAGAGAGAGAGAGAGAGAGAGAGAGAGAGAGAGAGAGAGAAAGGTCGATCTCCAGCGAGCCGTGGCTAATTCGGCCGATTGCGCGAGTAGCCGCCGCTTTGAAAAATCGATTAAACACCTGTCGGACGCGGCTAAAGGGGGGCCTCACTTCCTCTCCGCGCGGGTTTATCGAGCGCGCTGATCGATCGGCTTTTATGAGGGCGTTTCCCCCCTTTTTTTTATATCCGAACGGATTAATTAACGGAGAATCGGAGAAAGCCGAGCTTTCGTCAGGACGCGTGGGAGATGCTGCGAGTACCTTTTTATGCAAACGCTGCGTTTTCGCTGCTTTGTTCGAAAGCGTAATAAGGTGCGAGAGAGAGAGAGAGAGAGAGAGAGAGAGAGAGAGAGAGAGAGAGAGAGAGAGAGAGAGAGAGAGAGTTTGGCGCGGTGGTTGACTTGGTTTCGATAAGGGAAAATGGTTTTCCGAATGTGCGAGCGGTGCAAGTATGAATGATTCGAGGCTCGTTGAAATGTCTTATTCTTATCTGGTAGCTGCATGAGAGTCTCAATCAAAGAGGAACAATTCTTCTGCTCCCCGCCCTTAATTGAATGATAGATACGGAAAGTAGATAACTGCCTTATAGAATTTGAGCCCAACGATCGTTCAACATTCCAGACTATTTTAGCCAAGTTAATTTAACTGATTTTTCGGTCTTCTTCGATCTTTCGATATATTGACGCTCGGAATCGCGTTGAGGATTTCAGTTGCCTACACGAATAACTTACATACGGAAAATTTCCAAAAATAAATCAACGCTCGAATGCACTGCTTGATCGTGAAACGCGCGATCTATCAACCGGTTTCCAGCGTATTATACTTATCAAGAAAATAGGCTATTACTCGAATACGATCTGCACCATAATACGTCTTCCATTATATGCAAAAGATCTCATTTTTCACCGTCGCGCAAGATCTACTTCCAATCTACAAACTACCCCATCCCAATACCGCAAAGCGCGTACTCCCGCTGACCGACCCGAAACTAAACCCCACTTTCCACATCCGTCCAGCGCTAAAAAAAAGAAAAAAAATCCAACCACTCCAGCATTCATTTCCGTGCGGGCATCGCAACGGCTCAGCTCGTTGCGCAACAAACAATTGGCAGGAATGCGCGCCCCATTGTGTAAGAGCGCGATTATCGCCGGCAGAAAGCCTCTCTCTCTCGTAATGAGATGAGCAGCCGGTCGCGATGTGGATCGTCGTCTTGAACGGTGCGGGTAATAAAACGCACGCCCACAAGCGTTCTGTCTTTCTGCGGTAATTATCGTGTTTGCACGCGCGCCCAAGCCATTTCACTAGTAACGAGAGTTCCCCTCCCCCTCTCTCTCCTCCTTTTTTTTCTCCGCGGACGAGGCTCCGCTGGAAAATGGAACGGCCGCACCAGTCGATCCGGTGGAAACCGAAAAAGATTGCGCGCTTCAGTGGGGTTCTTATATAGGACTGAATGATGCGACCTGGTATTCCTCGGGTGGATATACCGACGAAAGAAGCATGATAATCGCGTGTAAAAAGATATTGGTCCTTTATAACTCGTAATAGAAAACGAGTCTAGAAAACGAATGAAAATAAAAGAATCAAGTGCGAAAATGAAATTAGACAGAATTGCAATTGAAAATATTAAATATAGAAGCCAAATAGTTAGGAGGTGCAAAGGTACAATTATTGTAATTGTTGCACACGCGATGCCTCCATTAGGATACAGCGAAATGATAGTCCAATCGAATAATGAAGTACCCAAATAGCGTCAACGCTTGAAACGACGTCCATTACGCGTAATTTAATCCCTGCCGAACTCATGCCTGCCTAGTCAGTATGACCTACAGTCTACATGAAAGCAAAACGTATTCACAGGGACAACTGTTTCAATATAAGTACGCGATTGATGAATCTATCAAGGGTAGATTTATTACAATTTATGGGTTATAACCTTCAATACATGTACCTGGACGGTATCAATTATTATAGTACACTGGGTTATTTCATTCGGATATTTTAAAGATTAGAGGCACTCATTACAGATCTCGATTTATGGAAAACGGAAGCGTGGAATATAAGCGAAGGAACAATAAAAAAATTTGTAATTTTTCCCGAACGACCGCGATACTTTTGCAACCGCATTGTTAGCGAGCGATTATGAATTCTGCCAGGCGGATTGACCAACGACACTGGAAACACCTCCTAAATAACTCCTCGAAGTTTTGTAATTTTTTATATTATACACGCATTTTTAACTCCTTTAAATAACTTACTCGTTTTAATTGCGCTTACGACGGTTTTCACGATTTCCAAAGATTAACGATTATTACGAAACTCATTAAACGAGTACCTCGATTACGCAAAAAACGTTGGGTTCGAGAAAAATTCAGATTCAACAGTTCGATTTGATCCATTCATCTTTATTGGTCATTGTTTATACTGACAAATAAAACGTACAACTTACGCTGTAATTGTGCCTTCGGTATATACGTTTATTACAACTCTAAAGCAGAATCTGTTCAATTCTGTTAAAATATAAAACCAGGCTCTTCCCTCCAATAAATACTTTCCACTTCAATAGGCGATTCTGCCGCAACAGCGCCGTTGCCGACGTCTAATACACTTTTCCACAATAGAAAGTATATTCTTTCGGAAAACACGACGGCGCGCTCAGCTTTTCAATCGCATTCTACGGAGCGCTCAGCCGCTTCGAAGCTATGTGAGAAATATTTTTTTCGCACGGTTATCCATAAATTCTCCCATTTAAAGCGTCTACCTTTACCGCATTACGCCGCTCCGCCGATATTATGCACAAAAGTCCCAACCGCGAGTCCGTTTCCATACCGAACGGCGCTTGAGATTTTCAGCAAACGCCTTAATATTCCGCCGGGGAGAGAATCGTATATCCGAAAGGCAAAGAAATCCTAGAAATTGCCTTCCAATCTCGGCTTATAATTCGAGTGCAGGTGCTATTTTATAACCCATTACACAGTCGGCTGCTCGGCCGCGGTCGCCTTTCGAAAACTGAAATTCTCTTCTGAGAATCGGCATGAAACCCTTTCGGCGTGACGGACCCTTTCCTCCGCTTCTCAAGGTGTCGGCACGGCGAGTCTTTGTGCGCCTCTCTGGTCTCTATCTCCTTCTCTCTTTCTCTCTGCGCTGGGGCAATTGCTCGATACGCCGATACGTGTGTAATTTACGCGACTGAATGGGAAAAGGCGAGGTAGGCTACTCGCGAGAACCCGATGCACTTGCTTTTCTCTCGACGAGAGTTTCTGCCCCGAGGACGCTTGCCAGTCGGGCTGGATTATGGGACCAGCGTTGAGAGTTGCGAGCGAGTATTTCGTTCGATCGAGGCAAACTGTTATGGCTTGTATTTGTCGCGGTTGTTGGTTTTGTATATACTTACTTTATTTTGCGCGAGATGGAATCTATTCAATTTATTATATTCTATGTATCTATTAAAAATTTTGTTAAATATTCTTATTAAATGCGTGCAATTTATGATAACAATACAAAAACGAAATCCCGCAATGCAGAGTTCAAAGAGCTCCCTTATCAAGGCTTACATCACCTTCAAAACGGTTCACCCAAACGGCTATTTGCACTGTCAACAATTCCAAGTAAGCAAAAATAACTCAACGATCGACGAGCCGCACGCATCAAACCAACCAGAAAATTAACTAAAAGCATAAAACCGAGCAACGATACGCAAAAAAAAAAAAAAACACGACAACCGCGTAAAAGGCCTCCTTTCTCTCCCGCGGAAACGGACAATTACTAAAAGCAAAGCTCAATTACGCGATTATAAAAAATATTCTATATATATATCGCGCGCTCGAGCGGAGAGAGATCTCGCTCGACTTGGTCGGCGGCGGTGGCGGCGGCGCGTAATCGTCGCGTCCGAGCGAGAGCTGGGCCCCGCGCGGAGCGTCGGGTTCGACGTCGGCGGATTAATTCTTTCCGTCGCCGGCATCTAAATCATCTCGTCAAGGCTAATGAGGCCGCGCGCGAGGCAAATAACCGACGTGCCCGCCTCTGTGTGTACCTTGGACTAACTCGCGCGGAGTACAACCGTACCTTGCTGCGCCGCCGTGAAGCGAGTGTGCCGCGTTCGTACGATCGGCTGGGCGATATATTGTCGCGCGGATCGGGTGCGTTCTTTACGCTCGGGTTTTTAATTTTCAGGGAATTGCTCGACGTGGGTCTTTACACTTATGTATATTTTCTTTTTTTTTTTTTAAGTAAATGCTTTGTCGGTGATAAAAAGAGGATGAATAATGGCCTTTTGGGTAAAACAGTATGATTTTTAGATTAAGCGAAGCGGCGAAAGCATTATTTCAACTGAATCCTTCGCGACTTTCCATACAGATTTCCAATATCTCCCGCTTACAAGTCGCTTATCCCCAAAAATCACCAAAGCCGACGATCCACCACATCTCCATCCCGACTTAATCCTGCTTTCACATCCAACGCACGTCGGAGTCGCTCGCATTTCCCAGCGAGCGAAGGCTCAAAGGACAATCCCCCAGCGGGCCGCTCGACAAAGAGCTCGGCGCAAAAGAAGAGGAGCCGGGGCATTAATATTTCACGGACGTTCGCGCTTGATTAGTCGCTCCTCGCGCTCTGGAAGAAAGTGCAGCGGCGGCAGCAGCAGCAGCAGCCAGCGCTCGCTCTTGATTCATCGTTGAACCGCGGCCGGGCTAATTGGCCGAGCGGCCGGATTGTATTATGTGCGCGACGCGCGCATTAGCATGTATATTCGTCCAATTCGGCCGAATTATGACTTCTGACTCGTCGTCGTCTTTCCCTCCCGGGAGCGACCGACGAGGCGACCGACGAGAGTCCAGCGCCGCTTTCGGGCCGCCGTTTGCGCGCGCGGCGTTTTCGAGTTGGAGAACGTTTCTACACGAGGCGGTTCATTGCTCGGGGCGGAGGTATTTTTCGTGTGGGACGGCGGGATTGATTGTTTCTCAAGTGTTGATCTGCATTAATTGAGNACGGAATTATTATTATTCACGGCAGGTTCGACTCGAATTAACCCATTAGTTTATGGGGTTCTATAAAAAGCGAGGCTGGAACTGCCTTGTTAATGCGGTTCCTTAAAGATATTTGGCTAAAAATAGTCGTTTAATATGAGTACTTGAGTGCAGAAGAAATATTAAACATTTTTTATTTCGTTTTTATATTCCTTGTGATATTTTTTCATCTAAAGTAATTAAACGGTGTGGTATGTACTAGAGAAATTATTTACTAGACATGGAAGTGACGGGTAATGATAGTTTTACAATTTGAAAGTTGAAATTTCTGTAGGAGAATCGTTAATATCGAATGACAGTAATTTTAATTAAAAGTCTTACTGATGCAACTATCAATTCGTGTCACCATTTAGTTACCGGGCATCCAATAAATCACGACATCTCGAACTTCTGATCAAACCAAAAAAGGCAAACCGAAACTTGGCCTTTAATCAATTTCAAAGCAACAAACAATAATACATACTTCGAAATAAGAAGCGCAATTAGCTCCCCGAGAAAAATCGCTGAAACAATAAGCATCGATTCTGGTAAAGCGTCTAAAATCTAAAAGTAGACGCGGCTGTTTATTTCCACGAGCGGCGAGGAGGCGAACTTTCGCGCGGGAGGATGAAGACCGCGGCTCTCGTCACGCTTCTGCGATGACGAACTAAGCGTTCGGCACGATACATTTGGCGCAATTAACGTTTTCCTTTTCCACCGCATCAGCGAATAATTTCGCGCGGACGCGATAAAAAAAAAAAGCGGTCGCGCCGCTTCCCGCCCCGCCGCGCGATCGTAAAAATCATGCACTCGCCGTTGGGTAATTTTTGCGGGGAGATTATGCAAGTAAGTATTATCTTGCATTTTTTTTTCCTAAATCATGTCTTCGGTTGCAGAATTTTAGTAAGAAATGCGGGGCAATTGTTCTTTGGTGTGACTGGTTTCGTTCTTGTATTACGGACGCATTTTGTGAGAAGCTTCTTTTAACTCGGAAATTTACTGAGGAATTATTTTTTCATTTTTGGGTCCAATAAGTTATCGTTTAGATATTTATACACTGAGCGAATTTTCGAGGAAAAATTACCCCCTAAATTAGGCTAAAATTAAGTCGAAAGTAGAGTAAAAATTACTCAATTAAATATTATTCTAAAAGGGGCTAAATATTCTCCAGAAAATCGCATTGTCTTGTGATTAGCCCAATTTAGAGGGTAATTTTTACTCTCAAATTCTCTCAGTGCACTATTTTAATGGTGCTCTGCTCACTAAACTTATTTTGTAAAACCGACTATAGCCGAGTAATAGGAAATTAAAAAAGAATCTTCGGGCGGTCATAAAATCTTTTCAAATGTAGGCCAACCGAACTGAGACAATTCTTTTTATCTGCTCAAAAGTGTAAAGTCTCGTGTGCCAACAGAGAGAAAAGACGTTATCAGCGTCTAACTCCGAGGCTCATTATTGAGGAACGCCTGATTTGCGCGCGCTTTCTAAACCCGAGAATGTTATCGGCCAACACGAAAGTTCGTTTTACAATAGGCGACCCTACAATCCTGAATTCACTTTTGGGATTTATCTTGCTGGCTCGTTCGGTAACATCATTATTACTCCGCGCGTGTATGTGTGTGTGTGTCCTAGAAAAGCGCGCGATTTCTCCGACACGCGGCGGGTTAAATGTCGCGAAAACCTGCTTTTACCACCTCGATTTCTTGGCTTTCTTGTTAGAACGGTAAGAACTGTAATTCTGGGACTACAATGAGAAAAAGTAATAGGCGCGTAATCACGCGCGTTAAGATATTTCGTATAAAAACACTTTTCAATGCTCGATTTTGAATAATTATTACTCCAAAGTAAAAAGTGACGAGAATTAAAAGTTATCTAAAGTGCATAGCTTTTAAACTTAAGAAAAGAGATATTAGAAAACGTAATTATAAAATCTAGTTGTTTGAAAATGAAATGAAAAGGCAAGAAAATTAATAATCCATTACAATAATACTCAAAATCAACCTATAATAATTTTTAAGAGACGCGACAGCTAATAAAAAATGTAACAACAATTAAAACTACCACTATAAACTTAACCAAATTTACAAGCCAATAATTCGATTCACTCTCGAAATCCCGTCAAATCTTAAGCCAACCGCAATCGCGCTCATTGAATTATTCGAACGAGGCATCAATCGCGGTTCGTCGCATTGAACGGCTCAACTCAAATAACAACAGCAGACTTACCGCTCCCGCAGGGAAAGACCGGCAGTGGAGAAAAAAAACAAATCGGGCTCTCGGCTTGTCAAAACAACAGCGGCTCCTGCACTAACAGCGGTCCCGCGGAGAGTTCACGGGGAGAGGCCGCCGGTATCAGCGGTCGCGGACTGAAGCCGCCGCTCGAAGCTACGCGCGCCCGTACCTCCTTCCAGCGCTGCGTGCGGCCGCCGGCTGGAGCGATCGCGGAGGCATCTGTGAGCGAGTGCCGGGACTGTCTACCGTTCTTGGCAATGATAAAGAGATTTGTGGAGTTTTTGTAGTTCGTATATGGTAATTTTTGTTGCTTTCTTGAAAATTGATTTCTGGTAGGTACGTTTGATTTTTAGGTGAATTATCGTGTATTTGGTTTTATTAATTCGGTGGCTATTTTTAATTACAAAATACTGCAAATAATTAGATACTTTTTAAAGTCCCCCCTCACTTTGCGATTGTCATGCTTATATAAATATTGAGTTAGCAGTTTAAATGCGCTGCAATAAATACAGTACCATGAGAATAAAAATTACTTAAATAAAAAAGCAAGAATCCGTACAAAAATCACGATTAACTACGTGGAAAATATCCCTTGGTCATTTCAATGGAAACTCGTAGAAGGGAGCAGGATATTCTTGATATATTAATAAAGGAACAGGAAATGGTCCTACTGTGTGAAAGGAAAGGCTTAATATTGTTTCTCTCGTCCCCGAGGCATTTCTCCTCGTGCGTGATACGAATAAATTACGCGTAAAACCTTTTCAATGTCAGGAAAATAATCGCTGCCTGGTACAATCGCGACGTTTACATAACAATAAATAATCTATGCTTTGATACGTGTGACTTTTTTTTCTTAAATAGTCATTAAAGTGAGTTTAAAAATATCTTTGTTTCTTAGGTGTGCGTTTATAATAAGAGCTTTCTATTAAATGCTTGCTTTCGATTATATTTTTATATTAGTTCAAATGGTACATTTTATGCTTGAATTAATTTTAGCATTTTTGAAAAACATGCAGTCAAGTTGATTTTGTGAAACTTAACTTCGGTAAAGAATCCCACAAACAAACTTCAAACACTTCCTTAAATTTGTCGTAAAGACCACGTTTACGTACTTTACCCATCAAGGTTGAAGTTTAACTTCTGTTAGCCTTCTTAATATCCTCGTTTTAATATATATATATGAAAGTTCACCGTAAAACTTTGCTTGGTTCTTAGGAACCCGAAGTTACCAGCTACAATTATAAAGTCATGAATTTGTCCGTCAGGTCGACCTAATAAGGATTACATAAGTTACGCTTTAATTTAAAAAGTTATTTTAGTTTCTGCATGAAAAAAACTTATTATCTTGATCTTGCAAAAGATCTAGATTAATCATGAAGAAATATTGATTTATGTTTAGCATTTTGCCTAAATTCATAAATTGGAAATTATTCATTAACTAACTGTAATCATCACTCAGACAAGAAGTCAAAGAGATAATTTGAAAAAAATAAATCAAAACGTTCTTTACGAATATTAAAGCTTATTTTTCAAAATAAATAAAAAAAATTGTCATATCCTTCTTTTTTAGGTCACGAAAATAAGAAAAGATTGATAGTCGAATGTCGTGTTTTACAAAAGGCTACCGTTCATCTTCTTAATGTCCACAAAAATACTTCCTGATTTTAATCTGTAGCATACATCTTGTTTATGATCTAAACCCTATAAATACCTTACATTATATGAAGAGAGAAATAATCACTCAAGAATTAGGTAACTTACAATTTAATAAAGGAATTGTAACAAAATCAGTTTTTTTAATTTTAAGTTTTTTATTGTAAACATGAACTTTCTGTAAAAATATAACATCAGTACCTCATGTCAGAATCATTCATTTTTAGAGCTGCCTATAACTAGCGCAAAACAACATTTATAAAAAGTAAAAACATATTTATTGTAAGTAGATAAATTAAATCACATTAGTTTACCTAAACGAACGTAAAAAAAAACCTTTCACAACCATTACGTATAGCATTTCATATCTATTCCCAGCGCCCTAATTAAATTCTCCCATTGTTTCATGTCCCTACATTATGCACAACATCGATACAAAATCCCCCTTAAATTCTATAAAAAAAAACTGCACATCTTGCCACACACAGAATGGCAAGAATTTGGCGCAAAATGCAAATCACTCGTTCCCCTCTCCTCACTTCGACTTGCCTTCGTCCCTTATCTTCTTGTACCTCTGCGAGGACTCTTCCATGGAATCGAGCCAAAGCGAGAGTTCCTTGATAGGTGCAGGTTTACGTGCGCCGGGCTCGACTTTTTCGATGATTTCGGGAACTGTTTTCTTCAGGCCGGTGACGCTCTGCTTGCTAAGTACAACGGCGCGGACGAAGTTGTCCGAGAGACTGATGAACTCGTGCTCCAGGTAGAAGTTCCTGTCGTCCCAGTAGATCAGCTGCAATACATTTCGTTGCAGTTAAAAATAAAGAACAAGAACGAAAAATGGTAATAAATTGTAAGAAAAAAATATCAGGTTCAATTGGAGAAAGATTGTTTTAGCATCGTTAAGTTTACGTAACATGCACATGTCAACATCGTTAATCAATTGCATAATTGTATATTCGATTCTATATTATCCTTACCTGGGTGGTGACTTTGTACGGCGTGAAAATCGGAATAGCTCGTCGGTATCTCGTGGAAGAAGCACCCTGAACAGCGCCACCGCCGTTCCTATTAATTTCGGACCAGATACCAGATTGAGAGTAGTAATGGAACCGCGCAAAGTCAAGTTCACGCAAGTATCTTGCGTTGTTCATGTGCTTGAGAAACAGGTCGACGTCCATAGTCAAGCAAACGCCTGAAAAGAGCACATGGAATAAGTTGAAAGAGAAACTTAGAAAGATTCTATTATTATTATCGTTGAAACAAAACCTGTTAGCTTAGTAGGGCATACTGTCACGGTGCAAGATAATTGCTACAGTGATAATAAGACAATTATAACAAAAATGGTGAGGATTCTCATTTCGGTAGCGTACATTTCTTGAAAATTTCGCGAAGTCATTTTGTATTTAAAAGTTAAGTTTAAATAAAACTTGCTCCACAAAATTTTCATAAATATTTTTCTTAAAAGCTTTTGTTAATTTTTCATTTATTTGTTCGAATCCAAGATTTTAGAACGCAGTATGTAATACTTGCAATGATATTGTTGCATAATTACGTATTCACAAACTACTTAATTGTAACTTTATTTAACTGCGTGATAAAAAAAAGCTATTGGAATGTACACAAACGAATCGTAAAATAACCAGCTATTCTTATGTCTCCGACATTCGCAGTCGGGAACATAAGAATGACCGGAACTTGATTTGGTAATGTTCTCAGCGTAAATGCTTGAGACGTTTTTTATTCTATTTAGCATTAATGCATCGTAAGTATTTGCTTTAAAATTCTGCATGAAAATGAAATTTGTGACTGAACTTTTCGTTTTACTTTTCCTACGCTGAGAAACCTAAGGTGAGTAAAATTAAAAAAATAGTTGGTATAAAAATGACAATTTTAGTGATAAAAATGATAAATAAGATAATAAAAAATATATTTCGAATTGCGAATATTGAAAGACAATCTTACTAAATTTACTTTCTTTTAATGCGTTCTCTTAATTGGTATTTTTTACTCCTTTTTTTATTTAATCTTTACGTTTCAAATAATAAACATTATAAACATACGTAATAACTAGGTCTCTATTGGAAATCTGTGACAGTGTTTGGGATAGCAATTTTTGTCAAATAAACAATGATATTAACAACAGTAAGCGAGCATTTGCGAAAAAAAATTTCAAAACGTCACTCAAGGCAACATTTGTATTCGTATTGTTAACTGCGTAGATAATATTCCAAAAAATTTCCACAATTTAAAACGCTAATAAAAACCTCTAATTCATCAACCGCGATTTCTATTAGCACGCGCCTTCCACCGTAATACACGATCATCTTTAGATCGGGATTTACAGTTATGAGAGAAGCAATGTGCGAGGAAAGATCGCGCCAGGTAACCGGCTGAGTTACTGTGCATTGACGCATATGGCTTCCAGCTCATTTTAATTCCTGATACTTATAATTTTTTGTCAGATTTAAATTGGAAATACTTATAGATTTTAGAGCGACGTTAAGACGATTAATTGCGATGATGGCAGATTTAAGTACTGTGTATCAACTATTTCTTACTTGTGTCTTTTGAAATAAATGTATATTAAAATGATAATCATAAGACGTCGGTATCCAAGTCAAATGAATTTGATTTGAATGGAAAAGAATAATGAAGAAGAACAATAAAAATACCCGACGAATATTCATCTTGTATATTAATTAAGGTGGTCCTAGTTTTATAGTAAAGATCAACAAATTGAATTATCAAATTATTGTTTAAGAAAGTTGTAATTGACAACAGTAATGTAAAGCTTTGAAGGTGAAACCTTCAGGGACAAATTAGCTTTTTCAGCAGTACTTATAAATAATTACAATCCATAAGACAAGCGCAGATTTCTGATGAGGAACATTAATTATTGGTTTGCAAAAAATTTTATTATTCGAATCTATTTTTGTATCATTGTACGCGTAAAAGTATACGAGTGCGTTTAAAAAAAGTAAATAATTTACTATAATTAGTTCATAAAATCTTGCAAGCAAATTATAAAAATTAAATCATACCATAGATAGTGGTTTTTTCGAAAATCTTCTTTTTCTTTTGGAATAATCTGCCAGTTCCAAGTGTGAACGCTATTCTCAAAAAGTAATTAACGTCAAATAAGATGTAGAGTATCACAATGACAGCGAGTCCAAAGTAACTAATCATTGTTGGTGTATTATTTTAGTGCACGAGAATCGAACAACAAAAAAAAAAACAATTATTTACAACCAAACAGCGTCGGCGAAGAGCCAATATTGTAACGTGAGTATCTACTTCGCCGCCCGGTCAACCAAAGACTAACTAGACATTTTCAGTGGGAACGATGAAATTCCAGTCAACCGGTAGAACGGGGGACCCGTTATGCTCGCACTACATCGTAGCATCCGTCGCCTGATTCTTAAAGCTTCTTCCACAATGCCGCGCAACTGCGGCATATACGACAGAAGAATTTATTTTGTTTATTTGATCTTATCTTATCTGCGCTCTGAGGTTTGTGCCAATTTGGTAAGTGGCGTATGGGTACGTAAAAAGATCTAAAAAATGTTTGATAGTTATTGTTTAATTTTTTAAATTGTGATGAATAATATTTACATTTTGGATATAAAAAGTAGTATTCAAATAAAAATTGTATTTGCAAAATTATTCTAAGCGTATCAGTTTTGTGATGTTTGTTAGCAAGACTTTGAACAAATAGTTGTTCGACTTCGATGATTATGTGAAAGGAACTGAAGCTAAAATTGCGGGAGTTTTAAACCGAAAAGTATTCCTACTTGAGTGAAAAAAATTATTTAAACTTCTATAAATAATGTTCTACTTGTGCATAAGCAAAAATTTATTAATTATAAAAACATGTACAAAAAATTTAATAAATAATATTGTTTATAAACGTTTAAAAATGCCAAGAAACATATTAAAAATAAAAAAATTTAAAAAAAACATAAAATAAATTTTTGTATTTACAATTCTATTAATAAGAATTCGTTTTTATTTTTAACCTGCCAAATTTTCTAGCTCGTAAAAAGGAAATAAAATAAAAAGACATGTAAATAATGCATAAGCATATTTATTTATGGACACGGAAACATTATTTAAGCGATAAACTCGCATACAAAAGTTTTTTTATGCAGTAATAAAAGTAACAGTTAATGTTCACAATAGAGGTAAATAACCTGAATAATTTTAAAATTCTTTTCTATATTACATCACGTAATATTTATATTTTTAACGCAATATTCAAAGTTTCATTATATTATAATGATCATATTTATTATTAGATATCACTAGATTACACAATTTCCAGAATGCCAAATTATTAGTCAGAAAAATATATTTCAGAAAAATTATATTCTTTTATCTAAAAACTTTTAATTATAAAAATAAAACGATAGCAGTCAAAGTGTATTAAAAAACGTAATAATAATAATCAAAATAATAATCAAAATACAGTGATATCTAACTTTGATTACAACTACATATATATATATATATAAGATCTAGGAAAATTTTTACGTAAAATTTCCATTTAAGTAGTTATGCGTAGTATTTAATTCGCACCCATTTTTTTCTATGTTATCTTATTAGAGACGCAACTCATAGTCTTTGGCTGTATATGGCTCGAGCTCAATTTTTTTATACCAAGTGTTTGTATGTCATAGTAAACAATACACCATTGAATAAAAATTTAAAGGATTTATCTGTGTCACTCGGACTTTAGCTTAATTTACATTGGCATCAAACTGCTTGTTTATACGAATCATTTAGCGGGATTTAATCTCACTAAAGATTTTCAATAACAGAAAAGATTTAAGTATTTACTTTACTAAATACATTGATCAATGTAGGAAAAACAAATAAAAATATAGACATCAACAGTAAAAGATTCAGTACAACCGTTATAAGCTCGAACAATTGTTACATGTTTGATATTTCATTATAGTTATAAAGAACGATGCTTCAGTATCATATATGTAATATATTCACACAATCAACGTAAAAGTGCATTGCGCTTTTCGTGTGTAAAAAAACAACGATTGACACGATTTGTCATGTTTCCAAAGTATAATAAAATAGTTTAAGTACAAACAGAGATCTTTACAATAAAAGATAAAGCACCCCAATTTCAAAAAGTGCTCTTGAGTACATTTGTACTTTACTTTATGAAAAATAATAATTTTCAAGGGATTAGAAAGTCATTTACGAAAACCTGTCAATATACTCTGAAAACCTGATGGGTTTTTACAATGTTGAAGAGTAATGCAACAACACTTTAGAGCAAGCAATTTTTTATAGAATGTTTAAGCTAAGATACATCTTTCAAAATCTATATTCTATCGCAAAAGGCCAACAATCATTTGCAACAATTTGTTCCTCATAAATTATATGTACACATAAAAAATGCAATAACCCTAAATTCTTTACCCTTTGCAGTACCAAACGCACCTCCAATTTTTGCTATCAAATGCAAGTATATATCCATATCAGAACATTATAAACGTAAAAATCCTCTATATAATAATTTATCCTATACCAAAATTCTCATTGTTTTATTAGGCAATCCTCTGACTATCGTTGATTGTCTCATATACCCCGATGCACAAATGCATCTCAATATATTGGACCGTTCGTTCGTATCATATTATCACTTTCTTCCATTGCGTACAAAAATCGAAGACGGAAATGTGATGCGATGTCGCTTCATTATATTCAGTCACGGGATAAATTAAGCTAGTTGTACTAAATGTCTGACACTTGTAAAAGAACGTTTAAGCAAAACGCAGCTTATGTTTCATTCGATTTCCTTCTTGTTTCTTTCTTCACAGTTTTATCAATACTTTTGAGTTTAAAATACGCTTTCCCGACGAAATATAGAAATACTTTTAATTGTTGAAAAAATAAATATCAAATCTGATAAAAAATATGAATATCGACTATAATAAAAGCGTAAAATGTAAGATTTATGCCAGAAACATTTCACTTTTTCTGTCATTCTAAATTAGTATTTTTTAAAACGTAGGTACATAGGAGTGAGATTTCTAGATTTAGCAACTTTTCATTTTTCTGCTGACGACATTAATCATAATTTTTTAGTAATTCTTACTGTTAATTTCGTTTATACCTTTTAGTATTTTATACAAATTTATTTCACCTTTTAAATTGATATAACCAATTAATAGATATTATTCTCTTACTTTAGACGTAGATTTCTTATTATAATGTTAATAATTTTTCAGATATAATACTATAAATAATAATCAAAACCTTTATAATCATTTTACGCTTTTTCATTAAATTCTCATAGATTATATAGGGCAGATATTTTTCGCTTAGAATTTAATTTATGCAGCAATTTTGGCCAACTTGACTTCTTACTGGCGCAGACTTAACTTATGAACCCTAAAGTATTAAGTTATACAATTAAAATGCTACATTGATAACCTAACTAATTAAGTAAGATGTTTCTTATATTTTCTCTAACGTTTTGTTCATTTTAAATTGTCCCTAAAATATGGCTAGATACGGAATAGCGGCCAAAATCGTCGCAACGACCTTAACAAGTTGGAACCATTTTCAAACTAGACTAGAAAAACGTTCAACAGTTAACTTTATAAGCTAAAGTGAGTAACCCAATCGCCGACAAGACTCTAATTCGTTCCACCCCAAAAATCCTGAACGAAAATCGTATTTACAAATTAAAGAAAAGGTATCGCTTCAAAAGATTTCCACTCGAACAAGTGGACCAACACGGCAAATCGAAAGCAACGAACCGCGATTGGGTCACCCACTCGACACAACACACATATCGATCACGTCTGCGTTAAATTGGCCACAATCGACGAGGAGGAAGGAAGCGGCGTTTCTCGTCTCAGACGAGGGTCGTCTCGAAGGCGGAGTGCGAGTCGCTGCTGCGGCCCCCGTTGTTCTCCGCTCGTCAGCAGTGCGTCGACACGGCTTGCGGGGGCGGTGGCGGCGGCGGCGGGGGCTCCGGCTCCTGCTGTCGCAGGTTCGCCGAGGATATGTCGTTGCACTCCATCCAGTGGGCCACCTCGGCCGGCATCTCCGGTCGGATGTGCGGAACCTGAGGATGGACATTTCATTGGTTTTTCAGTTATTTTAGGCAAGAGCTGAGGTTGCGTGTTGAAAGGAGGATTCGAGGAAATGTAAAATATCGGTTGCCCTTAAACTTTATTTCACGTAATACTTCAATGGGTCTGGAGAAACTGACGTTTTGAAGTGCTTTTATCTCCTTTGGAAAAATAGTAAATCAGCAGTCGTTTTTAATCGAGCGCCCGTCAATCGTCATTGAAAATTATTGTACTATTTTGTCATTAGTATGAAATTAATTATAAAAAAGTATGACCTCTCCCTTTAAATATAAAGGAAAAAAGCTCTTTCAAATGTTCTCTGGGAATGCAAACTGCATATGTGCGAGTATGTATACTCAAGTGCTGCTTGCCATCCTGAATTTATCTACTTAAAAATTCAAGACATATACTGTCTGTTTAAAACTCATAAGAATAGTTCCTGTACGATACTTTGTTTTGAAAGATTGAACTTTTCATCGTTTTGACTTGTATATAAGATTTAAACTAGAATAAAAATGACTTTATTTACTCTACTTATACTTATAATTGAAATTAGTAATTTTTTAACTCTTCCCCTTAGTGTCAATCTAATTCTCGTAAATATCCAACTTTTCTGTTTCAAAAACATCCTCCCCAAACTATACAAGCTTCGTTCAATACTCCTCATACCACGTCAGTCGATTCGACCGCCTACGCAGCGACCAACACTCCAAAGCACATTCAAAAGGGCTCCATGCAAGCACCAAACCCCCGCCGAATCTCCGATCTGCAATCGGCCGACAAGATCTCGCACGCTTCGAGCCGCCCTCCGAAATCAGCCCCGAAATCGCACCCAATACGATCGCTCGCCATGCGGATGCA
The DNA here is from genome assembly GCA_900474335.1 of Ormyrus nitidulus. Lineage (NCBI taxonomy): Eukaryota > Metazoa > Arthropoda > Insecta > Hymenoptera > Ormyridae > Ormyrus > Ormyrus nitidulus. The sequence goes on along the minus strand of UCOL01000041.1, from coordinate 15,535 downwards.
TTTGTAATTCAAATGCTCGAAGGCTCGAGAGCGTGCGAGAGAGAGAGAGAGAAAGAGAGAGAGAGGCGGCAGTTAAGGTCTTTGCTCATTATTCCGCGCTCATACCTGCGTGACGCCAGCCTCCACGCTCCCGTTCTGCTTGACACCGCGATCGATAAGGACGCCCATCACGGCCTCGGCACTGCAGTCGAGCAGCCGCTGCCGGCATATCGCGATCGCTCGCACGAAGCCGTCGGACGGCGTCACGAACCGGTGCTCCATGAAGATGGTCTTCTCGTCCCAGTAGATTATCTGAGGGCAGAGACAGAGAGGTATATTGATATGGGGTGGGTGGCTGGCCTGGTTGGGGTTTCGGATCGAGCCTCGTTTGCGGGGATGCGGGTTGGAGGGTGAGGGTCGGAGGTTTATTGGGTAGCTGGGTGGTGCGTAATCGGAATTTAAGCGGAAAATGTGGGTGGCTAATCTGCCGGAGGAATTTTCACGTTCACTGCCGTTTCTTGGTATATTTAAGTACTTTGTTTTAAGGAATTTTAGCGATTTGTGAATTTTCGGTTGGATTAGTATAATAATGGAAATGATTATTATTCGGACATATAAATTAGAGGGAATAAAGGAAAAATTAATGAGAGAAATTAAGACTTGATTGCAATCTCTATTTGATGCTATAATGAATGGCTTAAAAGTAGGTTAACGATTTTTATTGAAGTATATACTTTTTACTTGTGCCTGTGGCTTTTATGTACTTTTTTTTTATCTAATATCAAAGTAACTGAATTTATTTTTAATTTAAATCTAAAGAGTTTTTAGTTTATTGTTGTGAATTTCTTATTTTAGAAAACATTTTCAGTACATGAAACCCAATCAAGTCAGACAATAAAAATTTGATTAATTAATACTTTGGGTATTTGAAATTCAAATGAATAACTAAATTATTCAAAATACCAAAACGAATATGCATTTTAGAATTCATCCCCTGTACAATTAAATTTATAAAAACGACAAATATTTACTCAACTCGATTTAAGAATAAAGCTTACACAAACGATGGGTTACAAGAAATGTAACTCCATAAAAGCGTTAATAACATTGTCTGAAAATTCACTCGTCTAGCAGCTCGTCGTACGATACAAAAGCTTTCTTCATTTAAATTAAAAATTATAATTCATTTGAAACTTAAGCCTTGTAAAATACGAAATACTTCCTCCTTGTCATGCAAAGCAGTTCTTGGAATAGGAAAAACTATATTTGAAGAAGTAAAGTTCGCACTGCGTATTCACAAAATTCAAATATACAAAGTGAAACCTTTCAAACTTAGAATTTGAACAGTCGGAAAATTGTAAGTAATTCACCAAGGAGAAAAATTGCAAACGAAAAAAGTCGCCTTCAACGGCAACGAAACCTTACCTTCGACGTAATCTTAAATATCGACATTGGCTTGAGGAACCTCCGATATCGTATCGTAGAGGCGCTTTGCACGACTCCGGTGCCCTGGGAGCAGATCTCCCGGTAGAGGTTCGTCCTTTCGTAGAAATCAGCCCGGGCGAAGTCGAGCTCGCGCAAGTAACGAGCGTTATTCATGTGGTAAAGGAGCCAGTCTATGTCCGTCGTCGTGCACAGACCTGAAATTTATTTTTATTGAATTACTCTCGATGAAAGAGATTTATTTGATGCTGTCTCCTGTCGGTTATATTGAAGAGTTTTGTTTTAAGTGAATTTTCTCTTGAATTATTTGAAATGACTATTTCAATATGAAAGAAGTGAAAAGTCAGCACTTTTTGTAGTTTAAAGTCTTAGTAACGATTGCATTACCAAGTGTTAGTAATTATAAGCAAATATACTTAAATGAGACGCGCGAGAAAATCGCGTAAAAGTCTCTCGCTCGCCTGAGAATTTCCTACTCAATGTTTTCCTAACTATCGGCTATTTACCTACGTAAAATCCATCTTTGACCACATGTAAGCAACGTTTTAGCGAATGTAAATGAGTCTAATAAAGATAGGCTTATGGCTATTTAAAGCATTTAGCTCATAAATTGATTTCCGCACTTCCACCTTCTTACTCCGACACCTTTTTTTAAACTCAAGGACGCCGTTAATTAAGTAATAATAAAACTATCGAGCACGAAAAAAACGCAAACTTATTTGCAAATGTGCATATAATTAGCCAACGCCCACGCGCAGTTATATAATTTTCACATTTTTACAAACTTCTCGCGGCATTATATAGCGTTCCGTATGTGCAAAGTCCACACAAGTGCTCTCACTTCCTTAATTAAAACTAGAAACGTACGCGCTAATAAAGCACGGCTAGACAAAGGCATCCTGGCCGACTGGTCGACTGTATTTTCAAGGTCGATCGAGTGAAACTTTTAATGAACAATTCATTTAATGAAGTACTTTATTAGCGGACCTCAGAATTTTCTCGCTATTTTCTCTTGCTTCATCGTACGGTTAATTGTTTTTGTTTTTAACAGTTTTTAAAAACTTTTTCGCGTTTTGTGCACTCGTACGAAATATTGCTTTGTTTCATTACATTGGAAGCTCATAAAAATTAACAGATATAAGTTTTGTTTTATCCCACAACTTCAATCCGATATTGGTGAAATAAAAATGTATCGTAAAGAAGAAATGTATATTTTGCGACTTTCTCTTAATTAATACTCTGAAATACAAAAAAAACAGCCTTGGCAAAAAAAAAAACAGTTCTTCCCCCGCTATTCTGTACAACGTATACATTTCTTTTTCTCGACGCCCCTAACGACTCACGAAAATGTTACACGCATCTCCACTTACTCGCTCGGCAACCCTTCTCCTAACTTCCGACTCATTATCAGCCGTCAACTCTCTCCCTCTCTCTCATCTCCGTCCTCATCCCCGCGTCTCTCCTGACAACCGAGCCACCTGTTCTCTGCACACCGAGAGCGCACATTCGCCTTCTGACGTCTACTGAAGTCCCTCGCGTCATCCCCGACGCACGAGTCGGTCTCTCCCTTCTTTCGGAATCCTTTTTGGTATCGCTGCCGGCGACGAAAGCAGCGTTATAATACCGGGGTGGAGGACTGGCGCCCGGCGCTCGCAGCCGACACGCCAATCAATAAAATCGCTCGCCGGGAGGCAGCCAGACGTGCTCTCCCTCTCTCTCTCTCTCTCTCAGCTGAGAGTTACAGCAGGCCTATGTCAAGGTCAAGCCCGGCAGCTAGGAGTTTTCTACGGATTCGCGGATTTTGCGACACGAGCAAATCCACACGCGGAGATTTTTTAACAGGTGAAGCGGGTTGCGTAATTCGTTGCGCGGGGATGTTTTCTTTTCTCTTTCTCTTGGAAGAGTTTGCCAGTTGGGGAAAAGCGCGTTGGGGTTGTTTTTAAGAGAGTTCGTTAGAATGACCGCAATATAATTCTAGAGTATTTTTTCTATTTAAACCTGGTTCCTGAAAAGAGACTAATGTTCTTAGCTTTTAGCCCTGAAACATTGCTTTTTAAGCTCATATTTTATAAAATTATAAATTCAAATAAACATCGATCCAGTTTAGATATAACATTTTACGCTAAACTATTTTATAACAAGCGATTATTATTTAAGTGAGTACATAAAAAATTCTCCACTGCCTTTTAATCTTCATCCATTATCCTCATTCTTGTTTAATATTGGAGAGTGGTAAACTACATCCACCTTCCATCTCATCGCGATGAAAACGGATCGAGCCCTCTTAGCTATTATAACCAATTTCAAGGTCGCAGAAAATTACCCTTTTTACATACCACCTTAGACATTCATAACATACAAAGTCCATTAACCTCTTTAAGCGTAGCTCAACCATTTTTTCTGAACGTTTTCCCTAAACATCACAGAAGATTATCTTGTAAGACGAAATCGATGCACCGCCGATCTGTTAAATTTTTATAAAAACTTTTGAACGAACGCACTTCCGACCGCGCAGAGAGCTGAACGAATCGAAGGAGCTCGGTTTGCATTAAACGCCGCACGTGTTTCCGTTATCGTTTTACCCTCGAGCGCATAAAACACTTATAAATACTACATGTCACGAAACGTAAATGCGGCGATCGATGCGGGATACGTGTAACGAGACGTGCCCACGTAAAAATAGCGGCGAGATCCCCTAAAGGTGATCTTCAATTTCCTAATGGCTTTCCCCCGATTGAAAGTTCAGCGAGATTCGCGCATAATCGTAACGTCTAATGGGTAAATGCAAAGTCCTCGGATTGATGAAAATCCCCCGTGTATTTCGACAAGCAGGAAATGAACGATAAAAATGTTAAGCCGCTGTCTTCTCAAGGACAAAAAACAGGAATGTGTGGAGGATACATGTAATAAGAATGTATCATATTGAGAGACTGAACAATAAACACCTTCTTTCCGGGCTTTTAATAGAGCATTTATTTTAATTCCAATCAATTAGGAAGTGAAAGGCACCAAAACATGGATTTTTTGCAAATGATGAAAAGAATTTTGGCCAAAAATTCTGAGAATGTGTATTACAGAAAATTTTTAATTGTATCAAATATAAAATGTTTGTTTAAATAATTTAATTTAAAAAGTACTATATACTGGCATCATATTAAAATTGCAAATTTCAATTCTAAACATTGATTCCTAGAAATTGCTTTTCGCATCGTAGCATGATCAGATGATTAGTAATCACTCGCTGTATTATAATTTTATTATACTGCATAACCTAATTTTCAAGCACTTATCAATAGTATGGTATCAGATTTAATTTATGCGCCCATTGAATGCTAATTATAATATATACAGGTTTGAAAATAACGCAGCATTAAAAAAGATGGGTATTATAGACTCCGTGTCTTTGTAATTTTATAGTGATGGCGCATTATTTATAGGTGTACTTTGCATTTTGACGTCATAAAAAAACTAATTCTGTTAGTCACCCTATTGCCTTTAGTGGGCTTAAAAGTCTTGAATAATTAGCTTATTCTATAATTTTCAAATATTTATACATTTACTTTGTGACTCGCTTCAGAATAAGAAAAATTCTATTTCAATTCCGTACGCCCATTCTATAATTTACATAATGTATTTCGTTCACCCACCTAAAGAAAACTCTTTCAATTACTTCCAACTTCAAAGAAACAGCAATCTCTATCAGACCTTTCATCCACATTTGGACTTAAGATCATGTCAACGAATAAACGCAATCGCATTCGAATGAAAATTGAAGCGTCAAAGCAAATAATTGGCCGTCAATTTGCGCGCAAAAAATGTATCGATCCTTCAATTTCGAATCTCCACCTCTCGCCCCAGACAAAGCTCAATTAAAACTGAATCGCTCGACCGAAGTTAATCATCGACGGCGCGCCTATAAATACCCGAGGCGCGTTCGAAAAGCGGGCCGATCGTTCTCGAACAGGTGTATTCATACGCGAGCGCGAAATGAAAAGGCGGCTCGTCGACCGAGTCTCGATGCATTATTTCGCCGCGCGCCGCCGAGTCGAAGGTCGCACACTTCAGACTCTCGCGCGCCGTAAGGATATGGAGCTTCGCGCGCCGGCTCCTTGACCTTCTCGCGAATCTGGTTCCGGTCCGGCGTGCGAGTTAATAAACCGCTGGGAATCGTTCCTTTACGAGGCTCATTGTATATTGTTAGCGTTAGGAATAACAGTGATTTCTTGGGAAAGGTTGTCCGGCTCGTGGACTTTTATCGGAGGAGACGTTTTTTAATTATATTCCTTGCACGCGGATGCCGTTGAATTCCCTCTACCTTTCGCAAATTTGTCGAAGTTTTAATTAGGCGAATCGAGATTCTAATGAGTATCTCGGCGGTTAACCTGTTTGCACGAACCATGCCGAACCCGTCTAGAAGTTTTCTTTCTCAAATTTACAAAAGCTAAATATAGTTACTTAAACAATTTACTACTTAACTTTTATCGACCACTAATCGAATCTCCCCAATAAAGAACGTCAATGCAATCACCGTAGACGGAAGTCTCATCGAGTATGTGTACGCGTTTCCTGCAGAACCGCGCGAGGAAGACGGTTATGAACATGCGCAAGAAGTAGTGGACCTCGAAGAGCGTGTGCAGGAGGACGAGGGCCCCGAGGGCCCCGACCAGTACCCAGCAGGTGAGCATGATGTGCGCCTCCGTGTCCTCCAAGTTAGCTTCGAGCCCCCTTTTGCGCTCTGAAAGGAAAAGAAAAATAAAGTTGCCTGATTGATGTAGCTGCACCTCCGCCTGCCGGCCGGAGAGAAATGCACTTTTATTCAAGGACCGACGAGGTCCGCAATGGCGGTTTTTCAAGGCGCCCGCGGTGCGATTTGCCGGACGGTTATGGCAGGAGAAATTCAATTCGCGTTGGTACGGAGGTTTTTGCCGACGGAGGCGAATGTATATTCGGTGCGGATTATTGGAGACTCGTTTCGTTTTGTATTGATCGTAATGAAAAAAGTTGAATTTTATTTGCATCGAGATCGTGAAATAAATGAATTTAAACCAGCTTTGTAAGGGAATAATTTTTTGTTAATCTCGAGATTAATAATCGAACAATCTCGTTGCACGCTTTTTCGGGCGCCTCGAGGAGACGCCGCTTTATAAAACTTTATTTTAGAAAGTAAACTGTTCTTCAAAAGAAAAGCCCTCTTTACCCAATCAATAAAGAATTTATGAGCAAAATACGGGACGAGGTTCCCCACTTTAGAGGTGCCGAGTGCCACTATATTCGCGGTACTATGGCGAATGTTCCATCGAACCAACTCTTGCTTTAGGAGCAGTATTAATTTTCACTTGGGTGACGGGGAATGATAAAGTACCGATAATTAAATTACGTTATGCCGTCGGGGTGCTGCTTGAAACATTTTATGTTTAAAAGGCAGCTCGTCGACTGAATGGGCTCTCAAAATAATGCTATTATTAGACCGAAGACGTGCAAATATTTATAGTAGAATTATTTCCGGAATAATTCCTTTGGAAAACGGAACTTTAGATTTAAATATACTTAATGTATATAAGTGGTTTTGTGGAGTATAATTATGTTTTTTTTTATTGATTTTTGTATTGTGCGCATTTATTTTAACAGTTTTCATTTTTAAAAAGAAAATTTTTTAAAATTGCCCAGCAAGTTTATTTATTATTTGCAACTGTGACGACAGTTATTGACGTTTCAAATTTACGTACTCGTTCTAGTTTTTATAAACAAAGTGTAGAGCAGAAAATTTCTTTGACAACAACTGAACTTTGCAAAAAATCGCGCGTATTCCAAATGGTAAAAAACCAATATAAACAAATGTTTCTTGGAATTATTTTCAACTCCAGAGTATTATTTAAATTTTCAAAACATTATATCATGATGATCGTAAATTAAGTTTTTGCGCTGATATCCACTTGATTCTGATATTAATTTTAGATTAATAAGCATTTACATACATAGTACGTGCATACATCAATCGTAATAAACTCCCAGATAAAGATCATCACTTTATGCACGTAATTCTGACAGAAAATTGCATTGGCCCGGGACTAGAAAAGTAGCATAAATGAATTACTACCAAGAATTATAATTGTTCTCCGATCGTCATTAACGATGCGCAAACGGGATTTCCAGAATAAACAATTGCATTTCAGAATTATCGACCACTCCAGCTTATGAATTATCCATTCAACGAGAAAAACCAAACTTGCGCTTTACTCACAAAAACTCCCTCCGTGACTTCCAGTCAAGCAATCTCCTCCATCAACTTCCAGCTTTCCTCTCCGCACCCCAACAAATCACAATCAGCAAAGTCTCCAAAAAACCAGAAACACCAGAACGCACGCAGCGGAGCCAAAAAAAAAGCTGCTCCGTACCGCCTTAGTACCCAACTCCTTCTGCGCAATATCCCACGCACACACACACTCGTCAGCGTCTTTCCACGGTGTAAGAGGAAGAAGAAACGGTGGACTCGTCGCTCGTGCCCGTCTCCGTCGATGAAAGGCGGCTCTTGCACCCGGTCATCCTCTGCGGAGAGACGAGGCCGGCGCAGTCTTTAAACCCTCGGGGAGGCGGCCGCTCATCAGCCGGAGAGGGCGACGTTCTCCTCGGATGAAAGCCCGCTCGTCTCTCACCTGCGAAAGAGTGAGTGAGCCCTCATTGCGAATTATCCGTCTTTCTTTCAGTCTGGCGGGTGTATGCTTTTTTTAGAAGCACAGCCCGGAGGTCTGTTTGCTCGGCCGACGAGATGGAGGCCGAGGGTTGGAGGACTGCTGCCGTCGGCTTTTTAGTTCAATTGTAGGGCTCGAGATTTTCGGGGAGGGAAACGTGCAACATTTAATGTATTTCCGTTGATGTCTTTGCAACGGCGGTGCAATCGATCCGACGTCTCAGTAAGGGAAACTTTGAGGAGCGGTACTGGAGCTGCACGTGGTGAGACAAGTGGAACAACAATAGCACAGGAGCAATTAAACGCGTCTTAATACCTTTTCTCTCGGAAGACATACCCAGTTTATTATTGCGGACAAGGTTACAAGAGGATTAATTAACTTTACAAAAATAAAGTATAACTATAAAATTGTGATTTTAGTCGGATTGGTTTCTTATCCAATTTGGTTCCTATTTTAGTGGTGTGCTATCCAATTCAAAGTGGTATCCAATTTATCAAAGGATCTACTTCGCAACATCTCGTCACATCGTAGTGTCAATGTGAAGGCAAGCGGGCACGGCGATCACGAAGATTGTCCGGGGCCGCGATTTTATTCATCAATGACGTACGAACGACAGTTAAAGGTGAATAAGCGGGGTGAGAAGCAAGTAGCTCTCATGGATTCCGTTCGAAACTCCCGTTGCTGTGGAGAAGGGCTGTTTCTTTTTTACAAGAAGGAAGACGGGTTTTCTTCAAAAAGTCGGCAAGGAGCAAAGACACAAAGATAGAAAAATAAATAAACATTTATACTTTCTCTTTTTCTTTTCCTTTTTTGTGCCCGTTATGGAAGTAGTAACAGATAGTAGTTGAGATTTAAACTGCTAGTTTAGAATTCACGTCGAATTTTGAGTGATGATAAAAACTATAATCTAGTTACGTTACTTTTTTAATTTTACAAAGTTAATTGAATGATTTTCACAAAGAAAAATTAAAAAAAAAACTGGATACAGCATCCAATTGCTAAACTGGATAAACTCTTCTTAGATTTCAAACAACCAGCAACATACAAGTAGTTTAGTTGTACGGACATAGAAGTCGGATCGTATACGTCATTACGCGTTTACAACTTAACGTACCTTGGTTAAAGCCACCTGCACTTAAAAGTTTTAGTCCGGAGCTGTTACTGCCGAATTGTACATCCCGTTCTCCAATTACCAAACTTCCTACAAAAGCAGCCTCTCCAAACGATATTAAAAAACTTTTAAATCCCCCCCACCTGCATCTTTCAAATCCTTTATTCGCGCGCAAAAAGTGCAAAAGCCTATAACGTCCCCTCGCCTGTCGCTCCTCTTGGCGGGTTACCAAACACCGGTCTCACGTCCGCGAAGCAAATTCCACGTACGCGAGCAAAGCTTTTCACGCGCGCGTCTCTTTTGAAAAAAAAAAGATCAGCCGAACGCGGCATAAACAAGGAGCGCGATTGAAAACGAAAGCGCCTCGTCGCATTGCAGCAAGAGGCCGAATCGAAGGCACGTCTCGATTTCGTATTCCAGGCTTTACTCCTTTACAAGAGGCTCTCGCGCGTTTAACGCGCTGAATTACGCAATCGCGCGAGGACCTGCTCCGCCTGGGAATTCGGAAGTGATCGATTTTCCCTTTTTAGAGCTGCCTCTAGTTAGGATTACGATCGATAATCCGATGTCGGGGGATGAACGATAATTTGATTCGGTTGTTTGGCACTGGTCGATACACCATTTTTGCATAAGAGTGATTGGTCTTATTTCTAGATATCGTGGGACGCAATCGACGAAAAAGGAATTAATTATTCAAAATGATTGTTGAAAAATGCAAAATTATGCAATGTCCGCGAAGAACTGAAGTATTAAAATTTCAATATTTGCGCTCAAACAAGAAAAAGTATAAAATAATTTTTGCAACAGATGGATTACAAATTAATGAAAAGAAGAAAAAAACAAGAGTCCTCAAGAATCATTGTTCAAATTAAAGATTTTGTAATTTTTAAAGATTATCCAATCCTTCTAAACTAATTACAATAAATCACCATAAAAATTTCATTGAAAGATTATATATCGCCAGGTTTTAATAAGTGATGAAAATCAACTTTTTTCTTAGCACAAAAAAACATCTCATAAGTTGCACGAATGATACAATCTTTACAACAACACTTGGCGCTATTTACATCTAAATTGAACAATTTGACATCAATAGCCGCATCTTCCATTACTCAATTTAAAATTTCTTCTAGAATAACCTCAATTAACAAAACACTTTACATTCCCCAAACCACCCAGCAATTTATTCATCAACAACAGCAAGTGGAGAAATGCAATCAATCTCAGCTGTAAAGCGACGCAAAAGCGCAAGGACGCAAAAGCTCTCCGCCGCGGAAGTTTGTCCAGCAGCCAGCATGATGAGGTATTCGCGGATGACGCGGTTTGCGCGTCAATATCGGTAAATAGAGCGGGATTCAAGCGTCGCGTCTGGCAGTTGCGCGATCTCGGCTAGGTGTATACGCGGCGCGAAAAACTTTTCGAAAAAAAGTTGCGCGACTCTTGGAAAGCGCGCCTTGAGAAACTCCTCGTTGGAATTGGATTCTTTCAAATGGAAATCGTGCAATTGCGCAATGCACTTCGAGAGGCTCTCTCACTTCGACGCCGAGGCACAAAACAAACGTTCTGTTTCCAAACAACAATTTTTTTTTCTCTCCGAAGCCTCGCCGGCAGTGTATGGAAGACGAGCATATAATCAATCACTTGCTCCCTCTGAAGCTCCGCTGAAACACACTCGAATCCTCTCTCAAATATTGAAAAGGACGAAGCAAACAAGCTCGTCGGACGGGCGAGAGGCTCTCCGGGGGGAAAAAAAGAGGCGCGGATCGATAAAGAACCATGAGAAATAACGCGGCGAGTGTAATACGCCGAGAGACAAAGACGGAGGCGAACAGTCAGCTGACGCAAATGCGTGCGCAGCGTGCGAGAATCGCGCTTCCTAATGCGAATGCATTCTGCGCGCGCCTGAATCACGGTGATTATAAGCGCCTAACGAGTGACACTTCATTGTCGGTTTTTTAAAACTGTACGAGGAAGCGATTTTTAGCTGGAGTCGTTCGAATTTCCCACTGCTCATCCGTCTTTTTTTATCCGTGAGAAAAAGAGGAAACTCCTTTTTTCCGCTTTATCGACGCCTCGCGGGATCGTGTCGTATTTAGCTCGGTAACGGTGTGTGTCCCAAACGAGAGGAGAATTCCAAATTCAGGTGATCCTCATTCACAGTCCGGACCGCCGCGGCTTATACGACCGTTCGTCGGCCACTTTTTCGAAGGAACCATCGCCGGGCGTAATAACGACGGCCGGTGCACTTTCTCCCGCAAAATCCGGAGCTCTCGACTTTCCGGCATCGCGCGCCTAGAATGCATCGGGAGCTGCGCCCGCCGGCCCGGTCTCGCTCGAGGACCGAAAACAGCGCGTATAGCGTGCACTTGTCAAATACCGGTTTCGCGCTCGTCGATCGACGCGCGCACGCAGCTTTTCCCATTGTCAAGTCTGCGTGCGATCGCGAAACGCGTTCTTGGGGGGATATAGGAAAAATCTCGCCTGCAGTCTGGCCGGGTCGAGGAAGGAGTAAGGAAAGGCGGACTGCCGCTGGGTTAGTTGGTCATGGGGGTAAGATTGAGCCGACCTACTTGGCTAAACGCGATTGCGAATTGCGCAAAGCTCGTGCATGTGCAGTAATTATTACATAAAAGAGCGGAATTAAGCAAGATACCGAGCAAGTTGGAACGGATAGCTTGGTTGTTTACCGACGTATATTGGCATGTGTTATTGACTTTGGGTGGAGTTATCCTTTTTTTTTTCTGTCGAGGCAAACTTTTCCGGGTTACTTTAAAAAATTTCGAGCGGTTTTTTTTTCGAATTAACGTGCATTCCTGTGGTGATAAATTTGATGGGACTGAATAATTTCAGTCAGTTTATAAAAGAAAAAAGTATTTAAATTAAACATTTCCTCTTATGCATTCGAGAATGAAAGTTACTTTTCGACCAGATCAATGTTAAATTGTAGATAGAAATCGTTTATTGCACTGTGTATTTCGAATATCAAAGCTTTGTTTCAACTTTTAAATTTAATTTTAAATTTAAAAAATTACTTGAAGTTAACTTAATGAACTATCTTGTAATTAAATTGGAAGTAAAGATTTTAACCTCAACGACGGAGAGCAAATTCTTCCTGAGGTCGCTCTTGCAGAATGCATTTATTTCCAAGAAGAACCGATGAAAAAAAGAGAGACTTAATTATCTTGACTTTTTTGTGTAAAACACGTGACAAATTCGATCAATTTCGTACGAAAGTCTTCTGTTTGCGTAAATTCTAACGAAACTATATTTTTACTGAATTTTTTGCAAATACCGCGAAGCTTAATGAATATGAAAAATTTTACAAAATTACCTAAGTGAAACCATTGAAAACAAATATTTATGCGTGGCAACAGCATCAGTGTAATTTGATTGATTGAATATAATACATTGAACAGATTACCGGTAGTATAACTGTCTCAAAAGTAATAATTGTAGATAAAAATATGTAAAATAGTAAATGATGATCTCAATTAAATGATGGCGTCAGTAGTTGTAAAAAACCTCAAAAAACAAAAGTATACTTGCAAGTTAACAAATTTTAAAATGCAGTTAACAACTCAGTTTAGATGCTAATAAAATTGCATAAAAATTAAAAATTTGAATGTAAATGCATTAGCAATAAGAAAAAGCTACGTTACAGCATATTTTTAGACAAACGTAAAAAGCAAAAAATGCTTAAATAAAAACTATTTATTTCAGAAAGACAGATACTGATAATTACATTTGAACTGAACCCTTATTGTATGTTTGACATAAAATTGAGAATATAACAATATTGTCCAAAACGTGTAATAATAAATTACTTTGTGACAAAATAAGTTCGAATGTTGAATGACGCAATGTTACACGTACCGAATTGACTATCGCAACTCTATAACTTGTGTTAAGTGATACATGATTCATTTTGTTATCTTAAGTATTGAATTCATAAAGTAAAGTCATATTTCCTTTACAATGTATTTAAAAATGTAAAAGTTTAAAATCATTATACTGTTTGATGTAGAATTAACTTCGGTTTAATAATATAAATTTACAGTTGTAAATCATGTTGTTTTTATAATAAAAATATTGTAACAAAGCCTTTTAATCAATATTATTCTGCAGTATTCCGTACTACTTTCAGATACTTATTATAAATACCCAATTCAAAGTAATGCACAGGGAAAAATAATGAAAAGGTCCATTTGTCCCTTTGCATATGACATTTAGCACAAAAGCAAGTGAAAACAAAGGATTCTCAGACTAAGGAAAGCCGCAGATAAAGCAACGAAAGCGAATGTATTAAAACGATTTTTACTATTATTTTAATCTGTCTCCTTTTTCAGTTCATTTCTTATTATTATGAATATATTCTAAATACGTGCAAAGAAGCGCAGTAACATCAGAATTGAAATTCCAACTTCATTTCCAAATTCCATCTTTTTTCGTTTAGTCGTGAATAAATCATTGTATTATTTATAATTATAGGCACTTTTACTTACAAAAATGCTTTATCTCATTTGGTATAAATAGTAAAATAGTATTTTCATTTTAGTAAAAATTATGGATATTGATTGAGCCATTCTCTGTAGACTTAGAAAATTTATTAGTTGAATTTGTCGATAAAATCGATCGCTTTTTACGAGCCTCATTTTCATAAGTGCATTTTGAGTTTAAATTATTATTCTAGTTTAAAGCCTCTGAAGAAACTTTTGCTATGCCTGCTTTTATTCTTATATATATATCAAAGAAGTTTCTTCCTTTTAAGATAAAATTACATTTTTTTAAATATACTGTTATCGGCTTTACAAAATTATAAATTATCCGTATTTAATCGAGACATAAAAAAAAATGTCCACGTTTGAAATGTGAATTTCCGGAAAAGAAGAACTGAGAGTAAAACCGCAGTACTATATTTTGAAATCTATTCGCAATTGGCTCCGGGGCCAAATACTCTTCAGAATTGAATCGAACTTACACAATTAAAAATAGAAACGGGAAATCATCTGTGCACATCCAATATTTCGCGGTAAGCCCCACATCCACATGCAGAAAATACCAACACTGCTGCAATACTATACACCGCACTTGAAAATCCAGTCAGCCGAACCACAATAAAAGCTTGAGCAAAAAATCTCCTTCCAGAAGAAAACTCAAGCCACCCCCTCCCCACTAAGCAGTTATATGCCAAACTTCATTCCACAACCCGCCAACGAGTCCGACACAACAGAGATAACAAACTCACCGTCGCTCTCCTCTCATCAGCTCCTCAGTCACCCTCCATGGCACAAAATCCCATCCGCCAGCGACAACAAGAGCGCGTGCCAGCCTCGTCGAATCGATCCCGGTGCAAAAAGGAGGAAGGAAAGGAAAGACGGAGAAAGAGACCGAGAGAGAGAGAGAGAGAGGCAGGAGAAAAGGGGAGCTCCCGAGCGAAGCGCGCCGCCGCCAAAACACGACTGAGAGGACTGGCAGCAGCAGCAGCAGCAGCAGTGCCAGCAGCAGCAGCAGCCGGCACGGCAGCGACGACGTCTTCGGTGTGCGCGTTCGCGGCGAGCGCCGGCGCGCGTCACCCGAGGACGCGAGCGCAAGCGTAAAAGGACGGCCCGGGCTGCAGCCGCGCACGGCGCTTCCGGGTGGGAGAGGCGGATATATACGCCGGGGAACCGACGAAGAGCGAAGAGGCGCGAGGGTTTTTTTTTTTTTTTTTTTTTTTATTCGAAGACCGAATTTTTACCCCTTTTTTGCGATATCGATTATTAATTGAATCTCGAGGGAAAGTGTGAGCGGCGTTTTGTTGATTGTGCATCGTCGGGGAACGTAGTTCAAGAGCGCTTTGCCGGGCTCGCTGGCTTTTTGTGCAGAGTTTGAGGGGCGAATTATTGATAACGCGCGAAGTTTCAAGAAGTTTTGAACGGTTCTCTATTGGGAATCGAGGTTGATTGATGAGGTTTTTATTGGGGTTAAAGGTTCCGTTTGTGCCTGATCGAAGTAGTTGAGTAATACAATTATATTTTATACACGTAAATGAAAGTATAATTATTTATTATTGAGGGGTGTAAAAAGAATGAATCATTGTGACTTTGGTGCAGAATAGAAATGAGATAAATACAAATATTCATTCGAAATATCCCGCATATAAGAGTTTTCTAAAAGATTTAAAAAGAAACTACAAGTGTTATCTGTAACAGCTTCCATCTACAGATTACTTGCAATCCAGTTTTTTGACTGTATACACACTGAGAAAAATGTTATTTCAAAATTTAATATAAATTTACTAAAAATTACTATATTTTGTGGTAAAGCGAGTGCA
>UCOL01000040.1:0-136666 GCA_900474335.1 Ormyrus nitidulus | reverse complement strand
TTAACCGAATTACTGTTCTCATGGTTAATCAACGAGAAAACTGTCAGAATTTAATAGAAATATTGAGTTCAAAACACCTCCATTAATGCCTTACTGTATTGATTGAGATTCCTAACCATGAACCTAAAAAAGCTTTGAAACAATATTTAGACAGATCAAGCTCTTTTTCCGACAAATTAGCAACCATTACATCAAATTTTTTTGTATAATAAGATTTCTTCGGTGTAGAAATACTACCAGCTTCTTTTTGAGAGGCAAATACCGTAACACCATTTGGCACTGATGCCATAATTGAAAATGAACAACAGAAAAGAAAAGATAATAGCAAACTTGCTTTTTTCATTTGAACTTTCCTCATATTTTATTTAGTGAGTTAAAAGTACATAAAAATTAATAATGTCTTTTTTCATTAAAAATATCAGTTTAAGTTTAACAGATATTACCCGATAGCCCCAAATAGCAGCATGCTAACTTGTTAAAGAATAATTTTTATGATCCAATCCTCTTTAAAATATTTAATCAACATTAGACTAATACCTGCGCTGGCTAATGCGGGTCCAAAAGCAATTTTATCTGGTTTATATCGTATTTTGATCCATAAAAAAACATAATTAAGTAAGCCCAGGCAAGCAGATAATAACATTAAATAAGGTAAAATATATATGCCTAACCAAGCGCCATAAGCTGCAACAAGTTTAATATCTCCTTGCGCTAATCCTCGACGCTTGATAGCTAATTTAAAAAAACCATAAATAAACCAAAATATTAAATAACCAATTAAGGCACCATAAATAGCTAATAACAACTGCTCATTAGATTGCATAGCATGAAAAAGCAATGCTAATACAATTAATGGGTAAACTAATAAATCTGGCAAATAGCCTGTGTGATGATCAATAAAAGCAAGTAATACACTAAACCAGACGAAAAAAAGTAAAATCACCCTATGGTTAAAGTCTGAGATCAGCAAAAAAATGATACTCAAAGGAATAAAAAGAGTGATAAAAAGGAGATATCCACTCAGTGAGCCCTTTAATCTATAATTAAATAGATAAAGGGGTAATTAATTAATAAATGGCTTAATGGTAATAAAATAATCGTTATAATAAACGCTTGTATCAGCGGCCAATACGAAAAAGTAGTGAGCCATGTTGCCATCTTCAAATTCCTTTTTGAAAAATCCTCATTAGTCACTCAGCATTCTTTCCCAATATCTATAAATAAAAAAGCAATGCCTTATAACAGTTCTACAATAAATATTAACAATAATCTGGTTGTGAGCGAATTTTTGCGAATTAGTACGCAAAATAAAAACGGAAAATCAATAGCTAACGAGACAACTTGCTAGTTTATTTTCCCATCTCTATTATAGGCACAATATTTTGCTAGCATTGAGTTTATAAGGAAGCATGACTATGCGCGTTCCTCGGATCTATCATCCTAACCCATTAGAATCAGGGGCAATAATACAATTAAGCGATAATGCTACTAACCACGTTAGTCGAGTTCTACGTATGAGTGTAGGACAAAATATTGAGTTATTTGATGGTAGTAATTCTATTTTCATCGGGCAAATACTTGAGGCTAATAAAAAGTCAGTTAAAATCCAGCTCGGCTTGGCGACAATAGCTAACAGAGAATCCCCTTTAGATCTTCATCTTGGACAAGTCATTTCTCGCGGGGAAAAAATGGAATTCACTATTCAAAAATCAGTAGAACTTGGTGTTAATATCATTACTCCACTTCTTTCTGAACGCTGTAATGTTAAATTGGATCCTAGGCGACTTAGTAAAAAGCAACAACAATGGCAGAGTATTGCTATTTCTGCTTGCGAACAATGTGGACGTAACAAAATCCCCTTAATTCGTCCAGTAATGCCTATTGAAGCTTGGTGTATGGAAAAAGATGATGCATTAAAAATTAATCTCCATCCTAAAGCTCAATCAAGTATTAATACACTACCTGCATCTGTTAATAAAATCCGTTTACTCATTGGTCCAGAAGGTGGACTTTCACCGGATGAAATCATAATGACAACTAATTACCAATTTACTAATATCCTACTTGGACCTCGGATATTAAGAACAGAAACCACTGCGTTAACTGCAATCACGGCATTACAAGTTCGTTTCGGCGATCTTGGTTAAGGAGACAAAATGATCAAATTAGGTATTGTGATGGATCCCATTTCAACCATAAAAATTAAAAAAGATAGTAGTTACGCTATGCTATTGGAAGCACAACGCCGTGGATATGAAATTCACTATATGGAAATGGGCGATCTCTATTTATTACAAGGCGAAGCATACGGGCATACTAAGCAACTGATCAACATCCAACAAGATACTACGCCATGGTATGAATTTGGTGCAGAGCAAGCTATTGCGCTAAAAAATCTTGATGTGATTTTAATGCGAAAGGATCCTCCCTTTGATACTGAATATATTTACGCCACTTATATTCTTGAAAGGGCAGAACAAGCGGGTAGTTTAATTGTTAATAAACCTCAAAGCCTGCGGGACTGTAACGAAAAACTATTTACTGCCTGGTTTGCTAAGTTAACGCCTGATACGTTAGTCACCCGGAATAATAAAAAACTGCGTGAATTTCATCAAAAACATGGTGATGTCATCTTTAAACCCCTGGATGGAATGGGTGGCGCGTCTATTTTCCGGCTAACAAAAGATGATCCCAATGTCAGCGTCATTATTGAAACATTAACCCAACATGGACAACGTTTCTGTATGGCTCAAGATTACTTACCTGCTATCAAGGAAGGTGATAAACGGGTGTTGGTTGTTGATGGTGAACCTGTTCCTTATTGCTTAGCTCGGATTCCGGCTCAAGGCGAAACGCGGGGAAATCTAGCTGCAGGAGGATATGGTGAAGCGAGACCATTGACAGGAAGTGATTGGAAAATTGCTAGAACGGTCGCACCTATATTAAAAGAAAAAGGATTAATTTTTGTTGGCTTAGATATTATCGGTGATCGCTTAACCGAAATTAATGTCACCAGCCCTACCTGTATACGTGAAATTGAAGCCGCATTTTCAGATATATCAATTACTGGTATGTTATTTGATGCAATAGAAAAACGCCTAACTGCAAAAATAGAAAATTAACAAATAGCTAACATTATGGTTAACTGAATAATAAAATAGAATACTATAAATGTTTTCTACTGTTATAAAATACGAATATCGTGCAGTTAACCTACGATAGAATTTATACAACCTAATATTTTTGATTAATTATTTTTTATCGCTTAATTCAGCTATATTTTATTGATAATTCAGGAAAATAAGTTTAATAATATGAATTTACAAAACCACTTTCTCATCGCCATGCCAACGTTATTAGATCCGTTTTTTCAAAAGTCGGTGGTTTATATCTGTGAACATAATGAAAAAGGTGCTATGGGTTTAGTTATCAATAGACCAATTGAACAAATTTCAATCAATAGTATATTGAAAAATTTAAACATCAAAACCACAGAATACGATCATATAACTGAATTAAGCCAACCGGTTTTTTCTGGTGGCCCGATCGCAGAGGCGCATGGTTTTATTCTACATTCGCCACAAAATGGTTTTCATTCTACCTTAAAGCTTTCTGATGAAATTATGATCACAACGTCAAAAGATATTCTCGAAACTTTAGGCACAACCAAACAACCAGAAAAAACACTTATCGCCTTAGGACATTCAAGCTGGGAACAAGGGCAACTGGAAAAAGAGATGATGGAAAATAATTGGCTAACCGCCAAAGCAGATAGTAATATCATTTTTCACACACCTATTACCGAACGCTGGCGTGAAGCTGCTGCTTTAATTGGGATTGATATTTACAATATTTCAAATCAAGCGGGTCATGCATAATGGCAAATAGAACAATTATCGCCTTTGATTTCGGTACTCTGAGTATTGGCATCGCCATCGGGCAGGAAATTACGGCAACTGCCCGTCCTTTAACAGCATTAAAAGCCAAAGATGGTAAGCCAAACTGGTTAGAAATTGAAAAAATATTACAAGAATGGCAACCTGAACTGGCTATTGTTGGACTACCTCTCAATATGGACGGAACAGAGCAACCGATAAGCAATCAAGCTCGTAAATTTGCTAATCGCCTGCATGGGCGCTTTGGTATCAAAGTTACATTACACGATGAACGACTAACAACGATAGAAGCGCGAGCACAACTATTTAATCAGGGTGGTTATCGGGCTTTAAATAAAAGCAAAATTGATTCCATTTCTGCTGTCATTATTTTAGAAAGTTGGTTTGAACAACATGCTTAGTCATGCAGCATTATAATAAACTGTTACTCATGGCCGCGACAATGAAATTATGCTTTTATCTTTTTTACTTTTTTATTTAACATCTGAATTTTTATGAACACAATTCAACAAAATCTGGTTAATGTCAAAAATCGCATTATACAAGCGGCCAATAAATATCATCGATTGCCAGAAGATATTACACTGCTTGCCGTCAGTAAAACTAAATCATGTGATGCAATTCAAGAAGCTATCGATGCGGGGCAATATCAGTTTGGCGAAAATTATCTGCAAGAAGGGATAGAAAAAATTGCCTATTTTAGGCATAAACAGGATTTAATATGGCACTTTATTGGCGCACTACAATCCAATAAAAGCCGTTTGGTAGCTGAGCATTTCGATTGGTGTCATACTATTGATCGATTAAAAATAGCACAACGATTAAACAATCAGCGTCCGATAAATAAAACACCATTAAACGTACTAATCCAAATTAATATCAGTGATGAAATAAGTAAATCAGGTATTGCGCCAGAAGAATTAGATAAATTAGCGGCTGAAATTGTCTTGCTGCCAAACTTAAAATTACGTGGTTTAATGGCAATTCCAGCACCAAATAATGAATTGAGCCAACAGATATCAATTTTTCGCAGTATGGAAAATTTATTTAACCAGTTAAAAAAACAATATCCAAATATTGATACACTTTCCATGGGTATGACCGCTGATCTTGATATAGCAATTGCTTGTGGTTCAACATTAGTCAGAATTGGCACAGCTATTTTTGGTTCCCGATAATGAATTAATTTGCCAATCAAGGCGATCAGTAAAAGGAGCAATATAATGCAACAGCGAAAAATTACCTTTATCGGCGCTGGGAATATGGCTCATGCGATTATTACAGGATTAATTTCAGCTGGTTATCCGGCAAATTACATTACAGCATGTTCTCCCACGGCTACAAATCGTGATCTTCTGGTAAAAAAATATGGTATAAACGGAAAAAGTGATAACAGTGATGCAAGCAAGCATGCAGATGTTATTATTCTTGCTGTTATGCCTCAGATTATGGAAACTGTCTGTCAACCACTAAAAGAACAGGTTAATTTTGCCAATAAACTGGTTTTGACAATTGCCGCAGGAATTCCGGTGAAACGTTACCAACAATATCTCGCACCTAACATAAATTTGGTGCGTGTTATGCCAAACACACCATCATTGGTTGGCCAAGGTGTTAGTGGATTGTATGCGATGGATTGTGTATCAGAGGATGATAAAACCTTTGCTACAGAACTAATGGCAAGTGTTGGTAAAGTTTTCTGGCTGACTAACGAAGCGACAATTAATGATATTATTGCCGTTACTGGTAGTGCACCCGCTTACTTTTTCCTATTTATGGAATCAATGCAACAGGAGGCTGAACGACTTGGTTTTGATAGTAAAACAGCAAGAGAGCTGGTTTTATATACCGCCCAAGGTTCTGCTGCCCTGGCGGCTAGCAAATCAGATCTTTCTTTTGCGACACTAAGAGAACAAGTAACCTCTAAGGGCGGGACTACAGCTAAAGCCTTAGAGCAGTTTTATCAAGCTAATTTACCTCAAATTGTTACCAACGCCATGCGTGCCGCAATCCGTCGCGCTGAAGAAATGGAAAAACAATTTTGATCTTTCAGGATAATTAAATGCAATTTTTAACTTTTATCGTACCAACTATTATTCAACTATACATTATTATTTTATTACTCCGCGTGTGGATGCAATGGGTCAGAGCAGATTTCTACAATCCATTCTCTCAATTTGTGGTCAAAGTTACTCAACCGATAGTAGGCCCCTTGCGTCGCTTGATTCCTGCCGTCGGTGCGATTGATACAGCAACTTTATTAGTCGCCTATATCCTCACCGTAGCCAATATTCTTTTTTTCATGTGGGCAACTAATACGCTTGCTTTAATCAGCATAACGCTACTACCTATTAGCTTTATCCAATTATTAACCTATGTTGGCAAGTTAATTTTTTGGCTGATTTTGATTCGAGCTATTCTTAGCTGGATAAGCCAAGGCCGCAATCCTATTGATTATATGCTTATGCAATTAACCGAACCTTTGATGTCACCTATTCGTCGAATCATTCCTGCTATGGGTGGATTAGATTTTTCAGCCATGATAGTAATGCTGATCTTGATCGCATTAAATTATCTACGTTTGGATATCCTGCTATTTATTGATCCGACTATTACCAGCATACTTTTTCAGTTGGCTATTTGATGTAAGGGTGAACAAACTTGATGCAAAAAGTGGTATTAGCAACGGGTAATGCCGGCAAGGTATGTGAATTTTCTGAACTATTAAAAGAGTGTAACTTAAATATTATTGCTCAAACTGAGTTAGCGATTAGGGCGATTGAGGAAACTGGGTTAACTTTTATTGAAAATGCGATATTAAAAGCACGTAACGCAGCAAAAGTCTCTGGTTTAGCAGCCATTGCCGATGATTCAGGCCTTTCGGTTAATGCGCTAAATGGGGCGCCTGGTATCTATTCAGCTCGCTTTGCGGGTGAAAATGCCTCGGACGAAGAAAATTTGCATAAACTATTATCCGTCATGAAAGATATTCCGGATAACCAACGTCAAGCTCAATTCAATTGTGTACTGGTTTATCTCCGCCATTTTGCCGATCCAACACCGATTATATGTCACGGTATATGGCAAGGTGTGCTAACCCATGAACCCAAAGGTAGCAACGGTTTTGGTTATGATCCGATTTTTTATGACACCAAATTAAAACTTACCGCAGCGCAATTAACCAAAGCACAAAAAAATGCACTCTCTCATCGTGGGCAAGCATTAAGAATGTTATTAGGATCTTTAACTAATGCTTAAATTACCTCCATTGAGTCTGTATGTTCATATCCCTTGGTGTGTGCAAAAATGTCCTTATTGTGATTTTAATTCACATGCACTAAAAGGTGAGCTACCCCAACAAGAATATGTCACACATCTTCTAACTGATCTGCAAGCTGACCTTGCACAAATAAAGGGCCGTCAAGTTAATAGTATTTTTATTGGTGGAGGTACCCCCAGTCTACTCGACGCTAAGGCGATGCAATCTTTGCTTGATGGTATACGTCAAAGATTATTATTAGCATCTGATGCCGAAATTACCATGGAGGCAAATCCTGGCACCGTTGAGGCTGATCGTTTTAGCCAATATCAACAAGCGGGCATTAATCGGATTTCTATTGGAGTACAAAGTTTTGCGGCCGATAAACTCACCAAACTAGGCAGAATACATGGCCCCGAAGAAGCTATCCAAGCCGCTTCTCTGGCATCAGCATTAAATTTACGTAGTTTTAATCTTGATCTGATGCATGGCTTACCTGATCAGACACTTGAACAAGCCCTTTCTGATCTACAACAAGCAATTGACTTATCTCCGCCCCATATTTCTTGGTATCAATTAACGATTGAACCGAATACCCATTTTGGCTCCTGCCCACCGATACTCCCTAATGATGATGCACTATGGGATATTTTCTCTCAAGGGCATCAG
Source organism: Ormyrus nitidulus (assembly GCA_900474335.1). NCBI lineage: Eukaryota > Metazoa > Arthropoda > Insecta > Hymenoptera > Ormyridae > Ormyrus > Ormyrus nitidulus. The sequence goes on along the minus strand of UCOL01000040.1, from coordinate 128,842 downwards.
CTACTTAATAAAGCCGGATATCAACAATATGAAATATCTGGTTATGCCAAGCCGGGCTATCAGTGTCAGCACAATTTAAATTATTGGCGCTTTGGCGATTATTTAGGTATTGGCTGTGGGGCACATGGAAAAATTTCTTTTGCCGATGGCCGTATTTTGCGAACAATGAAAACAAAACATCCCCGTGGCTATATGACAGGTCAATATCTCTATCAACAACAAGGGGTAAACCAATCAGATAGGCCTTTTGAATTTTTTATGAATCGCTTTCGCCTACTTGAAGGAGTAGCAAGACAGGCATTTATTGATTACACCGGATTAGCGGAGAATGTCATTCGCCATCAACTTGATAAAGCCTTGGAGCAAGGTTATATCACAGAGACAAAATCGCACTGGCAAATCACCGAGCAAGGCAAATTATTTCTTAATTCCTTGTTAACCTTATTTCTATAAAGTCATTTACATCCCATATAACGTGGGATGTAAATAACAGTACATTATTCCACAGCACTGATAAATTATACTTTCTTTTGATATTAAATATTTCTAAGCCTGTTATCTGTATCATTGATATTAGGTTGAGGAATACCCAATAGTATACCCAATGTTAGCCCAGTGTCGGAAATCGTCTGCTTATGTAGCGCTTGCGCAATTTGCGGATCCTGTAAGTTGTAATCAGCTTGGGTCAGCGACTGAATGAGATCCATTGCAATCACATGTGCAATATTACGTAACATAGGATCCTGTTCAGTGCGGTATACGGATGAAAAAAGCTCGTACAAATTATTATAATCTTTATTTTGCAATGCCTGTTTTAAACCTTCCCCTCTCAATTCACCTAACGTTGCAGTTCTATTGGAAAAAACTAAATCACCAGTCTTAAAATGTGCAACAAATTCTCTCGATATAGAATCTGGTTCAGGATTAGGGATATCTTCAATTGCAAGTAAATTTTTACAGCTATAATTAGTATCCTCTAAACTGTTCGCGAGTTGCTGTTGTTTTTCTTTACCATCAACTGCACATTCAATAACAGTACCAATACAATGTTCGAGGGTAAAAATATCTGGAGAAGAAGCTAATATAAACCGATTAAATGCTAGATTTGCACTAGCGACACAAAATTGGCTATAAGAAGTTTCTGGCTTGTCAATCACAGCGTCGGATTGATAAATATTGTGTTGTCCAATCTTGAATTGATAGCTCCATTGTTGATCTTCATTTGGGGGATTAATGTTAACCGTAAAATCAAATCGTTGTTTAGGTTTAGCAAACTGAATTAACTGTTCAAATTTCTGTAATCGTTCATTTAGTGCAATATCATCCGATGATGGATGATAAATTTGAAATAATTTTTCTAATGCCTGCGACTTCATTTCATCTTGAAAAAAATCGTTAACCTGTTCCAATAACTCGGCATTTTGTCTTATAAATTGACGATGTTCCATCTCTGTTTTAACTGAGCAAAAACTATCATAGGAGGTTTCTGCCTGATCAGGGATCATATTGGATTGATATATATTGTATTGGCCAATCTTGAATTGAAAACTCCATTCTCTAGCTTGATTAGGTGGATTAGGTGGATTAACCTCAACAGTAAACTTTGTTTGTTGTTCTGATTTGGCTAAATCAATCGTTCAAATTTCTCTAGTTGTTTATTCGGTGATGCATCATGGCGTGCTGGTTGATTAATTTGATCAAACAATGCCTCTATTGCTTGCCGCTTCACACCACCTTGAAAAAAATCTTTAATCCGATCCCATAATCCCATATATTGTGCTTCAGCCAAAGTTTCTGCATTCATAACACGATTAAGGCGACTTTCATTAAAGTTATAATTGTGATTATGACCTAGGTTTAATATGGTAGACATGAATTGTGCTCCTATCAAAGCCAAACTTTTTTAGTCATTTATTTCCTATAACAGGCTTATCAATTAAGTTTCATACTTAGTGATGTCTTTTTTATTGACATTAAGCACTAACAAAAACAGTCTATTTAACGATAAGTGTTACTATCTTTAATAAATTATTTCATTTAATAGAATAGAGATATCAGGGTATAGCCTGATTTTTATCAGATAGTTAATGTTTCATGGTGTAATGAACAAGCTAGTAAATTTACTCTTTTCTCATTAAAGAACTTGATTGAAATCTAGCAAGAAAAATTTGCGGCAAATTTAACCTGACTAAAACCTGCAACAATAACAGGTAAAAACCAGAATAAATTCTATTTGATTAGCATAAATCGCGATTAAATTACGCCCTCAATTTAATCATGACGGGGTTAAATTGTATGGTTGAAATAGATGAGAGCTTAAAAAACTATTTCAAATTATTTAATAGATCAATACGAAGCTGCTCAATATGGGCAATCTTTCGACAAACCTGTTGACCAAACTGGCGAAAATTATCTTCCTGTTTTTTCCATTCTAATTCTAAATCCTGCTGTAAACCGCTTAACCCACCCAGCAAATTTTGTAGCGACTGATTTGCATCATTACCTGTTAATAATTGTCTACGTCCCATTTCATTAATACTATCTTGCAATATTCCACCTAAACTTTCATTGAGTAAAACACGGCTATCAGCTTCAATCGTTTTTAACCTCTGATGATGAAAGATTAGACTATCAGCGCGTTGTTCGATAACCTTATCTATCTGCTTATTCAAATTCTGTTTTAGCACATTTAAGCGATTTCTCACTTGACTGTCTTGTCCCATCACCCGAACAACCAGCTTATCGAGTATTTGCTTAGCTTCAGCTAATTTTTGCGCTGTATGCTGTCTTATCCACGGCAACTCCTTACGCACCTCTGTTTGATAATCAATAGCTTGTAGTCTCTGCTTCGCGGTTAATGGTATTACTTTATCATTCAATCTAACGCCACCATCAGGTGTGATCTGTAAATTACCACTGGCACCTTTCACCTGGATATGCTGTTTGGTAATAATAATGTCATCCTTAAGCTTTGTAGAACATTGATGCCCTTCAGCCACAGCAAAAGTTGCCATCAGTAATGTACAAATTATTAGTAAAATACGTAACATATCTTCTCCTGTAACCCGCTGCTTTATATTGCCATATACTAAAAAACAGAGCGGCCTATCCGTTGGGATAATAACTCTAAGGCAGCGCAACCAGCCAAAGAGTTCCCTGCTTTATTCAATTCAGGCGGCCATACCGCTACGGTAAAAGCATTAGGCACAACACAAATGATGCCACCACCAACACCTGATTTACCCGGCATACCGATACGAAAAGCAAATTCACCAGAACCATCATACATACCACAAGTCATCATAAGGGCATTAATTTGTCGGGCTTGGATTGGTGTGATGATCTGATCATTATTCAATAATCTTCCATTATTAGCTAAATAATTAAAACATTGGGCCAATTCCACACAATTCATGCTTAGCGAACAATAATGAAAATAAGTTTCTAATACTGCTAAAACATCACTCTTAAAATTACCAAAAGATTTCATTAAATAGGCAATCGCTGCATTACGATTCGCATGCTCCATTTCCGAGCGCGCCACTTGGTTATCGTAACCAATATCCGATTGACCGGTAAGTGAACGGACAAATTCCAGCATTCGTTGCTTGGGCGTGCTAAATCGAAACTGCAACATATCTGTGATAATAATCGCCCCGGCATTAATAAAAGGATTCCTCGGTATGCCCTTTTCCATTTCTAACTGTACCAATGAATTAAACGGTAATCCTGATGGTTCCTTGCCAACCCGACACCAAATTTCATCTTCCCTGTAACGGGTCATGGCTAGGGTAAGGCCAAGTACTTTTGAAATTGACTGAATAGAAAAACGCTCATATGCATCACCGGCCGAAAATATTTCTCCTTCAATAGTACAAACAGCCATAGCCAAATGGTGATTCGCTACTTCTGCTAACGCTGGGATATAATTTGCTACTTTTCCTTGTCCAATTAGAGCACGAACTTGCTGTAAAATATCTATGAGTAATGTATTAGAAAGCGTTGTGTTTAAAGTTTTCATGTCTTAATACTATCCGATATTATTTTTATTTCCTATAAATTACCATGATAAAAATATAATCTATTTATTAGGTTAATTTTTATCTATTTTCTCTTTATGCTTAAAATTCAACCAATTGATGATTAAAAAATTTAATTAATTTCAAAACTCATAATTATCAAGTGTTTATTATACTGTAAAATATCACTTAGTTAAGTTAATGACAAAAAAAACATTTAACATTAACTATAATATAAAAAACATAATAAAATTTTAACTTATAATATAACATATAAGCACCCAACATTAAGCATCATTAAAATTAATTAATCAATTTAATGAACACTACATAAAATAGATAATCAATTGAATACTAAGTTAATATTTATTTTAACTAATATTATAAGCTGGCTATAGTTAACTATTTGAAAAAATATTAATATTTTTATACATGTATAGTGGATAGAATGGCATATAACATTTTGATTGATTTAAAATTATTAAAAATATATTATTGTAATAAAAACAATATTTATTACTTAATAATAAAAATATTAAAATAGTTTTTATTCAATGAGTTAATATAAATTTAACTTTATCATTATTTATTATGAGAAATTAAAAAACAAGATAGCGTAATATTTACCAATTTTCTAATTAATTATTTGTAATTTAAAGATATAAAAAATAATTTTAATTTGTTAAATATTCAATTTATTTTTCTTTAATTAATATTAACTAAAAAATAATAAGCGATTATCCTTAAAAAAAACAGTTTTACAGTATAAAATACTATTAACAACCCTATTTACACCAAAAAACAATCGTTATAGATAGATTAAAGAATCACTTATACTTACTCTTAGGTTAGACAAATTAAAGATGCCAAAAATACTTAGTAACAATAATCTGTCTAATAATATTTAAAACAGATTAATCCCACCAAATATCAAATAATTCAGAAGTAACCACCTTCTTCATACCTTGGTTTTTTAACCATTCTTCGACTAATTTACGGTGCTCTTCTGTACATTTGCCAGTTTTTTCCATACAGATTAATCCTTCCCAATCTAAATAACCACTGGCATCCATCGCTAAACCATTAGGCTGAATAAGCTCTATAATAAAAGTATCAACCATACTATCAATCTTATCAACCGGTGTTTTAGCAGGAAAAGACCAATTTACTGAGAAACCAACCTCCTGAAATTCGTCTATATGTAGTTTTTTACGTAAACGGCGGCTACGCTGCTTAGACATTATTTTATCCTCTCAAACATAAGATCAAATACACCATGGCCTAACTGTTGGCCACGCTTTTCAAATTTAGTTATCGGTCGCGAAGCGGGTCGCTCAACATAATCGCCTGCTGCTGACAAATTTCGATAATTCCGGATTTCATGCATAACATTTAACATATGCTCGGCATAAGGCTGCCAGTCGGTTGCCATATGAAATATACCGCCTAATTTCAATTTATGTAAAATAAGCTCCGCAAAAGGTTGCTGCACAATTCGCCGCTTATTATGCCTTACTTTATGCCAGGGATCGGGGAAAAAAAGTTGCACCATATTTAACGAATCATTTGGCAACATTTTCTCCAATACCTCAATTGCGTCATGACACATGACGCGTAAATTACTCAAATTAGCCTGTTTGGCTGCAGCCAAACAGGCACCAATTCCCGGAGCATGGACTTCAATGCCCAAAAAATTTTTAGCTGGATTTTGTTCTGCCATGGTAACTAATGATGCTCCCATACCAAAACCTATTTCCAGGATCACCGGTGCATCATTACCAAATAGTGAATCCAATGATAGCGGCTGACCGGTAAAATCTACTCCCATCTTAGGCCATAACATTTGCAGCGCATTTTCCTGACGAGGAGTTAATCTTCCCTGACGGCGGACAAAGCTACGAACACGACGTATAACTTTGCCTTCTTCATTAACTTCTGGAGTAATAACATTTTTCATCATAAGTATTGAGATTATTTTTACCAATTAATACTATTCATAATAGTGACAATTATATTACGAGTAGTTGAATATGAAAATGGCTGATAAAAAAGCATTACTTTATTGACGGAATAAAAAGCCTGATCAAAGCTAATATCTGATTAAAAAGTAAAAATATATATTCCTAACAACAAAACGGCTATTAATGATACCACTGCTCATATCAAAACCTGCTTTTTATAAAAACTGTTTAGAGTAAAGACATTTTATATGGATACACTGCAATTTTCTCATTCTGTACTTAACTGGTATCATCGTTATGGGCGCAAAACGCTTCCCTGGCAACAAGAAAAATCACCCTATCACGTCTGGTTATCTGAAGTCATGTTGCAGCAAACACAAGTTGCTACCGTGATCCCCTATTTTGAGAAATTTATTAATCATTTCCCTGACATCACCTCTTTAGCAAATGCTTCACAAGATGAAATATTGCATCTATGGACTGGCCTCGGCTACTATGCCAGAGCTCGCAATTTACATAAAGCAGCCCAACAAATTGTGGCAAACTATGATGGCAATTTCCCTAATAAATTTGAACAAGTTATTTCGCTGCCAGGTATCGGACGCTCTACCGCAGGCGCTATTTTATCGTTATCACAAAATCAACATTTCCCAATCTTGGATGGTAACGTAAAACGCGTGCTTACACGTTACTACGGCATTGCAGGTTGGCCCGGTAAAAAAGAAGTTGAAAACCAATTGTGGACTCTCAGTACCCAGGTCACTCCTGCTAATGATGTCCAATATTTTAATCAAGCGATGATGGATCTCGGTGCTATGATCTGTTGTCGTAGTAAACCTAAATGTGAACTTTGTCCGTTACAAAAAGGGTGCCATGCTTTTATAAACCATAGCTGGCAAAATTTTCCTGCCAAAAAACCTAAACAACAAATTCCTGTCAAAAGTGGCTGGTTTTTGATTTTACAATATGAAAATTCAATTTGGTTAGAAAAACGCCCTCCTTCTGGTATTTGGGGAGGCTTATTTATTTTTCCACAATTTGATACGCTTAATACCCTAAATGAGTGGCTTGATAATTCAGGTATTGTATATAACAAAATAGAACAACTTATTACATTTCGTCATACTTTTAGCCATTTTCATTTAGACGTTATCCCTATTTATGTCACTATTAATCAATTTTCCGCTTGCATGGATGAAACGAAAGGGCTTTGGTATAACTTACAGCAAGATATAAAAATAGGCTTAGCAGCACCGGTTGAAAACTTACTTAAACAATTTAAAAATTAACTTTGCCATTCTGAGGATTACTTAATGAGTAGAACTATTTTTTGTACTTTTTTACAACGTGAAGCTGAAGGTTTAGATTTTCAGCTTTATCCTGGTGAAATAGGTAAACGGATTTTTAATCAAATATCTAAAGAAGCCTGGGGACAATGGATGAGCAAACAAACCATGCTGATCAATGAAAAAAAGCTTAGCACGATGAATCCTGAAGACAGAAAATTACTAGAGCAAGAGATGGTAAAATTTTTGTTTGAGGGGCAAGACATTCATATCGAAGGCTATACCCCACCCGAGAAATAATGCTCAACCCATCAGAATCTTGACCATTCTGATGGCTTTTTATCTGACAAACTGTGAATGACATGTGATATGAAAAAGCTGCTGCTCCCTATCTTCATTGCCCAACTTTTGCTGGCTTGCTCCAGTAAAAAAGAAATCTCATTTCATCCTGAATATGTCAAAGATACCAATGGATTTGATATTTTAGTTCAGCAATTTGCTCATAATATTGAGAATATTTGGGGTATTCACGAAGTCCTGATTGCGGGGCCAAAAGATTACGTCAAATATACGGATCAATACCAAACCCGTAGCCATATTAATTTTGATAGCGGCCGCATTACAATTGATACTATTGCTGGCGTAGAACCGAAGGAATACTTAAAAAAGGCAATTATTACTACCCTATTGATGGGAGAGGATCCAGGTTCCATTGATCTCTACTCTGATATTAATAATATCGCTATCAGTAAAGAGCCGTTTTTGTATGGACAAGTACTTGATCACACAAATCAACCGATCCGTTGGGAATGGCGAGCAACAAAATTCGCCGACTATTTATTAGAAAATAAATTACAGCGACGTCAGTCAGGCCTGCACGTCATCTGGTCAATTACCATCCAATTAGTGCCAAATCACCTGGATAAACGTGCTCATAAGTATTTACCGTATATCCGCCAGGCAGCGGCAAAATATGGCGTTGATGAATCGTTGATCCTGGCAATTATGCAAATAGAATCTAGTTTTAATCCTTATGCAGTGAGTCGCTCTGATGCCTTAGGTTTAATGCAGATTATGCCAAACACCGCAGGTAGAGACGTTTTTCGTGCCCAAGGAAAATCAGGCATACCCAGTCGCAATTATTTATTTGATCCGGCCAAAAATATTGATCTAGGGACCGCCTATTTATCATTGTTACAAAACACTTATCTAAATGAAATTACCAATGCTACCTCGCGTCGCTATGCGATCATCACCGCCTATAACGGGGGAGCTGGTAGTGTTTTAAGAGTATTCCATAACGATAAAAAGCTGGCAGCCCAAATTATTAATCAAATGCCACCGGGTGACGTTTACCAAACATTAGCGACTAAACATCCGGCAGCTCAATCACGTAATTATTTGATTAAAGTAAATAATGCGCAGAAAAAATACCGTTAATGACCTTTTTACTTAGTTAAATTGGTACCCTGATAAAAAGGGTACCATTTCTACTTGGCGCAAAAGCTTAGAACAATTTTTATATAGCACTACTTAAATTGTTGAAAAAACAAGCATAAGAAAGCGTATTGCTATAATTTTAATTGACGAAAATATTATAATCAGGTTTAATACGCCCTGTTGCCCGGATAGCTCAGTCGGTAGAGCAGAGGATTGAAAATCCTCGTGTCGGTGGTTCGATTCCGCCTCCGGGCACCACGTCCTAGTACAGTTATTGAAACTGAGTATTTCAATTATTTTTTGAAATCACCCTCGATTGAATATTGATTTAATGATTTTACTGCTTCAATGTTTATTCCCATAAATTTATCCAACAAAGTATAAGAGTTATTACTTAAAGAAAGAAATTCAATCATGAGTTCAGCAAATTCATCTGCATTAGTAACTTTTTTTATCTTTAATAGTCTATCGATTTTAGGGAATAAATATTTACCTAATTCACCATTATATCCATAATATTCTGGATGCAATTGTAAAAATTTATCAATAGTTATTTTTTTGGAAATTAATTTGACTAAGTCCAGTATTAAGAGGGGTACTTTATCTTCCAACACATGTTCAATACTTTCTGCTATATCGAGCAATTTATTTGTGTTTTCAAATAAAAACAATAATTGCTGCCAAAATAAAGTATTCAGATAACTCTGCTCACTGGCAAGCTTTAAATCATCCTCACTAAGGTAAACCCCGGCTTCATATATTTTAGGCGTTGGTGCTAATGGTTGATTTGTTACGCCAAAACCTTTTTCTGCTGAAAATGGGTGTATTATTACTTTTTTATTTAATTTATGTGCTATCACTTGACCAATAGGAATGCTACCAAATGGCCCAAAACAAGATTGTAATTCAATGACTTCTACTTTTTGCCAATTATTAAAACCAAGAGATTGTATTGCTAATCCTTCAATAATATTACTCAGCTCAGAGCCATCCATATAATTTACACTAGACGGTATTCCTTGTGTTTTAATAAATAATCGATTTCCGTCTAAATTGAAAATGGCATCTTTCCCGAGTAAAGTTTCTTGCCGGCTTCCCTGTACATTAACTGAACCTGAAATAACATTAACATTATTAAATTTGCCATTAATAATCTTCTCAAATTGAGAAGACAAAATAATATCATTAGAATTTTCTGTGGATACTCCTATGCTAGCGCCATTGCTAATCACAAATTTACCCTCACCTAAACTTATCATCATACTTTTTAATTCATAATCCAAGTCATAAAAAACCACCAAACGACCCGTTGGCAAAGAAGATAATTGCGTAGCACTGTTTATTGGTTTTACATTTGCTAGCAAGCTTCTCACACTTTTTGATTTGTTGTTATTAGTGCGAAGTAACTTCAAGTCTTCATAAAAAACTAACGCCTGTTCATCAGATAATACGTTAGCTTCCTTTAAAGTTTCTGCCATATATTCTGGTAATTCAACGAATTCTTCTTTTAAAGATTTTTCAACTACTTCATTAAGTGAATTGTGTTGTATCTGTGAACCTTTCGCTTGACCCACATAGGCATTTAGTTTTGTTACTGGCGTAGTATATTGCTCTAACTGACCTTGAACAAATAGGCCAATCTGTTCTGCCATAATAATACCATTGTTATTTTTAAGATAAGGGCATAATTTATTATTTTCTAGACTAGAAAATAAGCCATTGCCCAAACTAACCAACATCGAAACAAGCTTTCCTTCTTGGTTATTAAAAAATATAATTTCTCCTGGCTTAACGAGTAATAATTCATCCATGCTATTAATTTGACGGTAATTATCTAGTGCTTGCAACCACAAGCTTTCGCTATTTTTAATATTTTCATTCTGTAATATCTTTGATAATGCTCCTACTAATTTTTTCTTATTCTCTTTATTTAATAATATATTAGCCTGATATAAAACCTCAGCTATATAGTTGATATTATCTTTGGGTAAATTATTAAACCAATACATTTCATGTAATATATTGTGAATTGAATTGTTGTTAATTAAGCTATTAAATTTGTCTATAAAATTCTTTTGTCCTGTAAGTTGTGCAGAATACCAGGCTGGCTTTGTTAATGCTTTAGAATTTTTAATAGCTTCAGCAATCTGTAAATTTAAATATTTTTTGAATGAGCCTTCCGCTATTTCCTCGTTGACAAAATCATTATACCTAACAACACTATCAGCAAAAGCTTGCCGATATCTATTTTCCCATACGGCTTCTTCTAAAATAAGTGGGCCATCTAAATTTGAATTACTAATATTTTTAAAACGTTCGGCTGTTAAATCAAAAATATAATTTTTATCCTGTTTTTTGCCAACCACAGCAAAATGCGTTATCGGGGTTTCATCTTTCACATTCTGCCAAATATATATTGCTCGATATTTAATATCAACCATACCATGCTGACGCATAAATAGGGCAACCGCACTCATTAAAACATTATCCTCTGCAGCAGGATTATTAATTATTTGAGCAGTAGAAGGATTGAATTGAAGTTCAGTTAGATATTCAGTAGCGGGTATATCATTTGTTAAATTATTTGGCTTGAAGGCAGGTTTAATTTCCAGTAAATATTGATTTTCATTTTTAATAGACCTTACGCCAAGTCTTAAATTATTTTGACTATGATGAAAATCATTAGCTAACTGTTGGATAGCATCTTTATCAATCTGAAGAATTTTTTGGTTAAACTTGTATTTTGCATAAAGATTAATTCCTTTTGACGTGCCTTTAGCTACCTGAATAATAGCCTCTGGAATCACTACGCCAAGAGTTTCCGCCATAATATTAATTACTCCTTCTTTTAAATAATTTTTATATTCAGCTTCTGTATCACTAATCGACGCTTGTAAAAATGAAGGCGTTGCTGATAAAACGCTACCATAAACAATCCCGGGGATATTACCCATTAAAAATGTAAAAAAAGTATAAGGAAATGTTTTATCCTTAAGTCGATTAAATAATTCAAACAGCAAGGCCTCTTGATGGGATCTAATTAATACATCGGCTTTTTTTATATTAAAATTAATAATATCTTCAAATAAAAATGAATAATCCTCATTTTCTCTTTTTAATTTAAGTTGAGAAGGATTAATCTCACTGTAATTAGTGAAATGTGCCGCTACCCATAATTTTAATTTTTCACTTACGGTAATCGCGCGTTTAAAATCGCGGAATGAGGGATAATGAAGACATTCACCGGTAAAAATTGATATCACGGCAATAGGTGTGTTTTCCGGGTCAATGCGATTAACCTTTTTATCAATGCCAGTAACAGGTCCGCGATCTTTATCAGAAAAGATTAACAAACCCGGACTATCTTCCACTAAATAGTATAAAACGTCCTTTTTACCATAGGTAGTTAATAATTGGATTCTAAAGTCATTAAACAGCTCTTTTATCTCCTCATTTTTTTTAACTTCTTCCATTTCCGCAATATAACTATTCTGGATATAAGGAGAATTTATTTTACTAATAAGTTCTGTTGTATATTGAGTAGGATATAAAGCGCCTAATTCTTTATCTAATTTATAATTCGTATTTTCTGATAACCATTTTCGCTCTTTACCTAACATAATATCACGTACAGTATATAATTTTGCAACAGATGGGTGATAATGATTGATAGCAGCATTCAATTCAGGATTAAATGAAGTAGCTGTATAACGAAATTCAACTAGATCATTTAAGTTAGTATGGCTAACATTATGCTCTTTACTTATTTTGGCTAAATATGTTTTTAAATAAGTCTCCATATTGGGTATTTTTTCTTGTAGTTTATCTTTTTTTTCTTTTAATAAATCAATATTTTTTATCAAATCAAGCTCTTTTTTTACTTGTAATGCTTCTTCATCTAAATATTTAATCAACTGGGAATTATATTTGTCAGGGAACTTTATTTTAATATTGTTTCTGGTTATTAAAGGAGAATTTTCACCTATTATATGACGAACAAGATAATCAAAAATAGTGAAAGTTGAATATTGGGTTTCATTATTAGTATTAATATAGCTATAAATAATTTCTGTATTGATGATATCTTCAATTGATAGATCCCCAAAAACATGTTTATCAGTTTCATAAACTTGACAAATTTTTGAGAACGCAAAAACTTTAAGAATATCATATGATGAAGTTAACTTATTATTAAAGTTATATTTAATATTATATAAATTATGAATGGCGTTTGATTTATAAATTAATTCTAATACTTTCTTTTCATCCTTAGCATCGGTATGTTTAAGTTCATCATTGAGTACCTCCTGCAAAATATTACGCAATTGAAAGCCTATAGGTATAGGATTTATATCAGACAGCTTTTTATCAATGGCCTGTTTTACCAGAGCAAAAAAATGATCTTTTACAAATTCATGCGTCAGATTGGTTGCTAAAAGAATATCCCCTATATCATCAATTAAACTTTCCTTGTGTTTGTTAAACTCTTCTAAAGAGGCACATTTATTTATCTCACTGAGTTCGGCAATAGTTGTTTCGATTTGTTCTATTTTTTCTATTATATCAGCTATATGTAATTTATTAATTTGAAACCCTAATTCATAAATGTAATTTATAGATGAGGATTTTTCGGCTAGAAATAAAATTTTTCGATAAAGCAAATTAGTTAGCTCATGGCTATATATATCTTTTCCCAGAGAGTGATAAACTTCTTTTACATTTTTTATTGCTGAACCCAATCTTTTATCATTGGTTATTTTTAACTGAAGCGAAAAAATTTCCTTTTTTAATTTTAAGTATTCATCGTTATCTTTTATATTAATTAAATTAATTATATTCTCTTTTATACGTTTAAGTAAATTAAGTAAAGCCTCTGACTGAAAATTTGGTTCGTTTGGTTCTGTAGCTTCTGTAGCTTCTGTAGCTTCTGTAGGAAATACCTCTCTAACGACTCTTTTCTGATAAGCTGCTTGATTTGTTAAGGAATAAAAGCTATCAGTATTAATTTTATTTTCATCTAAATCAACTACTGTGACTTGTTCATCATTAATGTTTTTTTCATTATTTTTCTTATTATCCAAAGAAATATAATTTACATTAAAATTATTATTTGAAATTTTCATCATTGTTTTCCATAAAATTTATCTATATTAATAGAAATCTTAGTATATAATATTGTCAAAAATTTACAGAAAATAAATAACTATAGTATTGTAATATGTTTTATTTATTAAATTACATATTTATATAATGACATTATTGCAATAAGATAATACTATTAGAAATTAATACAACCGCAATAAAACATATCGATACTTTTTTTATCGTTATTAAACTTATATTTTATCAATTTTTATATGCCTTAAGTCTAAATTAGCTAAAATAACAATATTCAAAAATGAATTAACACTTAATATGACGCAACTTTTTATTAAAAAAACCAATACCTATCTTATTGTATAGTATAATTTGCTTTAGTTTTGTCTCATTAAGAACTAAGGTGCTCGAGGTTATTTATTTTAATTTTATCAGACTTAGTAAAAATGTAATACTTTTCTCTTTGTTATCGCCCTCAGGTAATGGAAAAACCATTTGGCATTTTGCTCTATCATATGTAAAGCAGAAATTAGCTTCAGTAAGATTTTGCCCCAAATCATCAATTGTCAAAATTAACATACTGCTGTTCTAAATAATTGCGATATAGGTGTTTAGAATTAATACCTTTACTTCAACCCTATTTAATACGGGAGTGCTCTCATTTTTTGCAAAATAATTGCCACGGTATTTTTTATTAATATTAGTAACTATTATACTAGTACCGTTTCTTGACCCCATCTCGTTACGAGTAAATGAAAATGATAATCGCGTTAATCTTAGCATTTGTGAGTAAAAGAAAATGATACTCGCGCTAATCTTAGTTTTAATAATGATTATTGAGCATTAAATTTACGGCATTAATTGCCGTAAATTTAAATTCTATTAAACCGATAGTAATTAGGATGGACTAAATAAAAGCGATATCACATAAATTTGTTGAATCTAGCTTGCCAAATTTTTACACCGCTTATAATTCCAGTTATACCGCTATCCTATTAAGCCATCGTTTTATTCGACTTGCCGCTTCTTTTAGTTTTTCTTCATTTTGTACTAAAGCAATTCTAACATAATTTGAACCGGCAGAACCAAACCCGCTGCCTGGCGAAATTAACACACCCGTTTCATTAAGTAATTCTTTAACAAAAGTGCGATCAGACATTGATTTTATTGTTTTCGGCACGGGTGTCCAAATAAAAAATGTCCCTTTAGGTTTTGCAATATTCCATCCAGCTTCTGATAATTGATTTATGAAGTAATTTATACGTTGTTCATAAATAATGCTATTTTGTTGCGCGATTTCTTCCAAAGAATCCAACATATCTGTCACAACAGCTTGGATTGGCAAAAATAATCCAAAATTAGTATTAAAGCGAATGGATTTAAGTTTATTAATAATTGATTCTGCCCCAACGATGAAACCAACCCGCCATCCAGCGATACTGCAAGATTTACTTAAACTATGTAATTCAATCACTCGTTCAAGTGCTTTAGGTCGAGATAAAAGAGAACCTGGTAAATTTTTAGCAAACGGTGTGTTTGTAAACTGTATTTCGGCATAAGCGCGATCAAGTATAATTGTCAGCTTATGTTGTTCAGCAAATGCTAGTATTTCATCTAGCACGCTCTCTTCTATACTATCTGTCGTTGGGTTGTTTGGTGAACATAACACCATCAATTGTGCCTTTGATAATTGGGCGGCAGTAATTGAACTAAGATCTGGCTGCCCTTTTATATCACACGAAAAGAATTCAACCTTAGCGCCAATTTTTTGGATACAGCTATGATAAACGGAATAGGAAGGATCAGGCATCAAAACCGTATCACCTGGCGAAAGTAAGCAAAATAAACTAAAAAAATGCCCTCTTTACTTCCTGCAAAGTCAATTACATGTTTTTCTGCCTCAATCGTATATCGATCATCAGAAATAAAACGACGATTAAAATAATCACTAAAACTAGCTCTTAATTTTTGATTAATTTCAGGTGTGAAATCAGCATAACCATGCATATCTTGCTGCTGAATGGCAGAACACAATTTTTTTTTCCATATTTCATTTGGTGGTAAATCAGGATTTCCTACAGATAAATCAATCAATGGTAGTTGTTTTGAATTTTTAATGACTTTATTTTGATATTCACGACACCATTGTTCGATACAGACAAAAATATCTTCTTCTTGTTTTTGTTGGATTATCATAATTTGTTTTCTATATAGAGATAAAATTAAGATTAAAAAATCAATTATGCTAACAATAACTATTTTTTAACATTTTTTATTTTTTCAGTTGAGTGAAAAATAGCAATTAACGAATTGGCGCCTCAAACTTAGTTGTTTTTTGCGCTATATTTTGTTGCTCTTGTTGTGATTTATACTCAAATTTGTTTATCAATAGTTCCAGCTGCCCAAGAATGTCTAACCATTCATCTTCAGATAATAGTTTCATTGGATAGAATAAAAAACCAGTAGTAACCCTATCTCTTTGGTTATTAATCCGGTAATTTGGCACAATACTGAAAAAAGGAATGTCATAGCCTAAGTTGCTTATTTCCCAACAATAAATTATAAAATTTGTTTTTGTTTTATGCTGGTCACCAAATATATTAACGATATGGGTAGAAAAATTGATATCAAAGACTATTTCCCATCCTAATGTTTTGCCATTTAGAACTGATAGCCGGCTGATTGTTTGCATTTTTTTTTCTAGATTGAAACGACTTTGATAGAGTGAAATAGGGTATGCTCCCATCCCTAGTCGTCCTTTGGATTTAAGATTTACCCAGCTTGAGAGTATCCCATGACTAGAACGTGAATTTTCTAACGTATATCTATAGGCTCGTAAATTACCATACTGAAAATCTTGTTTAGAATAGCGATAACTTCCATCGCCTAGCTCATCCATAAATCTACAATCTTTACTGATGAAAAAACTACTGGAATAAGGACATAAACCATTTTTATGAAAATCAACGCCGAAAGAATCAAATTTATCTAGAGCTTGAAATCTTTTTAATACTATCTGAAATTTTTTAGCAATCGTATCATTGTTAATTTTAGTCGTTAGTTGATCTTTAGATTGATTCATCAGCGAAAAAAACAACCAACCAATAACACTATCTAAATGCAGGTAAGGACGATAATTAAGTTTATTCTCAGCAATAAATTGATCAATGACAGTATGAATTGTCACAGTATCTTCACAATTAAAGTTGATTGTGGTACCGCCACAACAGATGATTGCAGCTATTTTTTTACCTTTATTTAATGCAGTTTCTAATGCTAATTTTAACGATCCAGCGGTGGTTTTTCCCTCATCGTCAGATTTCAGTCGCCAACAGTTAGTTGCTCCTATTTCTATCATACTGGCAACATGTTCGACACAGTAATGTGCCCCTTCACAACATAGGATAACTAAATTATTCGGTAAGCCATCACGAATTGAAGCGGGACAAAGTCTGGAGATAGCAGATTTAAGCGCATACAAAATTGTTATTTTTCCGCCGCTACATGAAATTCCCATCGCATCATGCCACCCTACCCAACGACCAATAGTACGGCTTACTTGTTGCTCAACTAACAGACTTTTTCCACCAAATGCATCCATAAGACTGTTAACATTAAAATAGGTTGCCGCCCAAGCAGCTGCTGTTGCTTCCGGGCTTGGTTGAGGGATCATATTAAATAAAGATTTTTTTGAGCCAACTTGGATTGAACCTTCAAAAAATTTAGCGGCTTCAGTTATTAACTGTTGTTTTGCACATGGGCTATCATGAATTGATTTTAGTTCGTTAATATAATTAAACGGTGTAACTGGAAATTTGCGCCTAAATTATTTTTGAAACTTTTTATTTCTGGTAATTTTTGTTGCTTTAATTTAGCATCTTTTAATATTTGATTATGTATTTCATTAAAAAAGGATATTACTTGGTTAAAATAATTTGGCATAAAAACACCTTTTTAATTTGTTAAATTTTTATTAATAATCAATCCAGAAAGTCCTATGCAAAAAATACCTATGCCTAATATTTGAATAAGGTTGATGTGGGTTGATTGGATCATTACTGCGTAAATAGTTGCTGCAGGAACTTCGACTAAAGCA
Organism: Ormyrus nitidulus; assembly: GCA_900474335.1. NCBI lineage: Eukaryota > Metazoa > Arthropoda > Insecta > Hymenoptera > Ormyridae > Ormyrus > Ormyrus nitidulus. The sequence continues at coordinate 110,943 of UCOL01000040.1, read as the reverse complement.
AATAAGGATGCGATTAATGTTCCTGAGAGATTAATTGCTTTAACATAAAATAGATCAGCAATTATCGTCGGTATAAAAATTAATAACGCGCCCCAAAATATCAGGGCTAAACTGAGATGTTGATTAATGACTAAATTTGATTGAGCTGGAAGTAATATAAGTGCAGCAAACCCACAACTATAACTAACAATAATAAAGGGGGAGACACTTTCTAAGTAACGAGCTAAGATAGGAAATAAACCATAACAAAAGCCAGAAATAATACCAAAAATTAAGCCAATCCAAATGTTGACTAAGTTTTTATGGTTCATAGAAATATCGTTGCTGATAACTAAAAAAAGCAAACCTAAAATTGCAACTAAGACTGATAACACACTTTTTATTTGTAGGACTTCAGCAAACAGAATACGGTTTAAAAATAATGTAAAGATTGGCCCTGTACACATCAATGCGATGGTAATATTTCCACCAATCTTGCTGACTGATTGAGAAAATGCATAGCTACTTAGTGCCTGACATATCAATCCAACCAATATAAGAAAAAAAAACTGCCGTATATTAATTAATCTAAACTGCTGCCTATACAAGCCAACTAATAAACAGATTAAAAAGGCGCCTCCCATTCTAATAAAACTAATTTGAAAGGCGTCTAAACCTAAATTAATCAATTCAACAGTAATTACACCTAGCGTTCCCCACATAAAACCAGCAGAGACAGCTAACCCTCCCCCGAGGAGTAATTTATTTTTTAATAACATATTTATTTTTTGTTAAAATAAAAATAGGATAATGTATATTGCTTGTTTTAATAATTTTTCAGTTTAAATAATAAATTAAAACTAAATAAACTGAATATATTATTATGTGTTAATTTTTAATTTTAATACTGATATATATCAATTGAATTATTATTATAGCTAGTTTCGCCACATCAAGTTGCGAAATGAAAAATTTTTAGGCAACTAAACCATAAATAAATTTACTCAATTGATAGTTTTATCCTATAGAAAATTTTGTATTTATCTAACATATGCAAGATTGCTATTAAGAGAAACCGCAGGACTTAGCGGTACCACACCCTGGTATAGCGTTACGCTCTTGTTTTAGCACGTTAGGTAGCCGCCCTTTAGGTCAAAAATTAGCTTATGTACTAAACAAAAAAGTAATAGCTTATCTTTTTTCAACTATCGAAACATTTATGAATCATGAAGCAGAATGGATGGCTAAAGCTAAGATATTGGAAACGAATAAATTAGTTTTAACTGATGAACAACATTTAAGAAACATGAAATGATGGCATCAACTCGCTATCTTATATGAAAAGCTAAAAGTATTTTTTTATAAAGCAGAAAGAAAACTCTATTTAGCCAAATCGAATAATCAATTGACGCCATTAATATATGATACCGCTAGATAGATCTAAAAGAATTAATGTAGAAAATTTTTAAAGTTACATCCAGAATATTTTTCCATGATGGAACAATATATTCCCAAGCGCTAATGGAACTAATTAGATTATTTCGGCAAACGACCCGGTTATTTCGAGTCGTTGTATGCTCATATCGTATCAATCGATTTTTAATTTTTACAACTCTCAAATAATAATATCCTGCTCAAAATCGACTTTACCCACAATTTCAATGTTAAATTCTGCTAGCCCATTACCATCGTGATCTAACATTAGATTGGTCACATTAGTATTTTCATTATAATCAAGCAATAATTCATTTATTTTTCCAGTAAAACTAGCTACTTTTTTAATTTCAACTTCTTCATTATTAAAAAATTTAAGTGCATGAAGAACTATTTTATCGCTACCTGTTTCAAAATCATCTATTTTATCCGGTGCTTCGGCTAAAGAGTCATTTATTGTTATATAAATAAAACTATCATTACCAGCACCACCCGTTAATTGATCAGCGCCAATACCGCCTATAATAACATCATTGCCATTATCGCCGGCTATGATGTCATTACCATCACTGCCGATTAATAGGTCATTATCTTCACCACCGGCCAGATGATCATTGCCTAAACCGCCGTCGATATAATCGCGCCCTGCACCGCCTGTGATAGTATCATCTCCCTTACCGCCATCTATTTTATCCTTTCCCTCATCGCCATGTATTTCATCATCTCCTTTACCTCCAGATAAACTATCGTTTCCTTCTCCTCCTTCAATATTATCATTGCCGGCATCACCTTGTAGGCGATCATCACCGGCATTACCTTGTAAGTGATCATCACCATCCCCCCCTTCGACAATATCGTGGCCTTCGCCTCCGACTAAGGAATCATTACCTTCTTTACCCAATATTGAATCATTACCTTTATAACCATATATTTCATCATTTCCTGTTGTGCCTTGTAATAAATCGTTATCATCAGTACCATTAATTATATTAACCTTGTTTTCTTGGCTATCTAATTTATCTTGCATTAAATTTATCCTCTATTTATTTGTCGTCACAAAATAAAAATTGAAAAATAATTATAGAAGAGCATATAAATTTGACATTAAATAGAGTTATAAATTTTCAATAAATTAATTTAATAATAGAATAATAACCTGCTCTATTGTTAACGACTTCACTACTATTTTATTACCAATTATTTAAATTGCTAATTAGCCATATTTATCTTATTTTGATAGACGGTTTTTCAATGTTTAATTAATATTTTTATTTTATATACAGAAAGTTATTACTAATAAAATATCATAAGAAATGATAAAAATATTTTACTATGGCTAAATTAAAGAGAGTAGCAATAAATAATTTTATAAACTGGTAATATGCTAATCTGTTAGCCGTAAACAATGAAAAACTGGCTAAGGAAAAATATTGCTATTTCCATGCTGGCACTGAGATAAATAACTACAGTCCCATTTTATGCTGATAAAATAAATAAATTATCGATTATTAAAAAACGCCATTGAATTTGTTTGATAAAAACCCGCTACACTCAATATAATAGTCATTAGCAGTAGATGTGAAATCACCAACGCTTTTCAAACAGAGTAGCTAAATACAGCAGCATAAATATTGCCAAGCCATTTATTACATTAGCATTTTACGATAGGTATTTGATTAATATCCGTCGTCCAATGAGGAGAAAGATATTCTTGCTTCATTACCCAGGGATATTTTTTATTAATTAGCCCTTGCCCAGCGAAGCCTATTTTGCCAATTTGATTTTGATTGATAGTGTCGATCACTTGCATAAGGGAATAAGCGTTAGCTAATGGCTTTTCGGTTGCAAAAAGAGAAAGTTGGCTGAAATCTGGCTCACTAAAATCACTTAGCATGACACTACTTTTGCTATATTTAACTCCCGGCTGCCATATCTGCTGTAAAATCTCCGTTGCCGCCTTAATAATATCTCGACTATCTTGCGTTGGATAAGACAATATTTTGCTCGCGTAGCGATAAATAGCCGGCTCGCTTGATGAGAAACGACTAGTTTGGATCGCAATCCTAACAAAACGACAGCATTGCCTTTGTTGCCTTAATTTTTCTGCTGCACGCTCTGCATGGGCACAAATACTTTGTCTAACAAATTCAAACTCGGTGATCTTACGGCCAAAAGAACGAGAACAAATTATCTGCTTTTTGGCTTTTTGTTGCTGCTCTAATGTTAAGCACGAAACGCCATTTAATTCACGGACTGTCCTTTCTAATATAACAGAACCAAATTTGCGCGCATCGCTTGGTGGCAGTTGGCTTAAATCTAATGCTGTTTTAATATTCCTTAATTTTAACTTGTTCGCTAATTTTCGACCTATCCCCCACACTTCATCAACGGCAATTAAAGACATTAATTTTTGTTGCCTATCGCGTTGACTAAGATCAACAACACCTTTTGCGCCTTTCCATTGTTTGGCGGCAAAATTGGCTAATTTCGCTAACGTCTTTGTCGTGGCTATCCCTACCCCAACAGGTAAATGACAGCGCTGCATAATTTGTTGTTGTAGATAACAACCGAATTGGGTTAAATCGTGTAATACGTCAATACCAGTGAGATCACAAAATGCCTCATCAATAGAATAAACTTCTAATTTGGGTACCAAAGAGGCTAACACTTCCATGACACGCATACTCATATCAGCATAGTAGGTATAATTGGAGGAAAATACCGCTATATTGTTAGCTTTAACCATCGACTCAATTTCAAACCAGGGTGCTCCCATTTTTATAAAAGCTTTGGCTTGCTCAGAACGTGAGATAACACAGCCATCATTATTAGAAAGAACAACCGTTGGTTTTCCTTTTAAAACAGGCTGAAAAACTTGCTCGCAAGATACATAAAAACTATTAACATCAATCAGGGCAAACATTTTGTCACTCAAAAATAATGAATAGCATATCTGACAACACCAAAAATACGTACAGACATATCTTCATTGATAACAATCGGCGGATAAACAGTATTAGCGGAAAGCAGTGCTTTAAACGGCGATAATTGTAAATATTTACATGTAAATTCTCCATTTAACTCGGCAATCACAATCTCACCCTGTTTTGCTGTGTTATGGCACTCCACAATCAGCAAATCACCATCTAAGATCCCGGCATCTTTCATTGAATGACCTGATGCCCGCAAAAAATAGGTACTTTCAGGAAAACGAATTAATTGTTTGTCTAAAGAAAGCCGCTTTTCAACATAATCTTGAGCAGGAGATGGAAAACCACAAGCGATCTTATCTAAAAATAAAGGCAAATTATCCATATTAATCACCACAATTATACTGTATAAAAAAACAGTATAATATAGTAAATAACAAAAAATAAAATATTTTTATCTGACAAAACAGATTGAAAAAGCGTTGTGGTCGATATTTTTCCTAGTAGGAGAGCATCTAACATCGATTTAAGCACCACTAACCGTTTTTAAACTATTTTTCTTACCAGTTAATTAAAGTTATTTTTTAAATAATTATTACTAATCATGTAAAATATTAATTTAAAATATCAATCGATATTTATAATCAAATAATATTTTAAGAAAATTAACATCCTCTGTAAAAAAAATATTATCTATTTAATTTTTTAATTAAAGACATCATAATAGAGATTAATCAACAAAATCTTTAATTTTGAATTATTATTTTTAATATCATGCCGATATTATAACTGATATTACAATTATAAAAATTCAAAACAATTCGTTAAAAGAATGAATTAAGAAATCACAAAAAAAATACATAACAAATTGATTTATAATAAAAAAATAACTTAATCGGAGTTAACCATCATTAATTTAACACCAATTTTTTTTATTATTTTTTAATTTAGGTGTAATTATCATTTTTTCATTTATTTTTTGATATTTATTAATAAATAATAATCATAAAACCATAAAATATAAAATATAAAATATAAAATATTCACTAAATTGGAGGAGTTAATATTATGCAGGAAACATTTGAAACCCTCATTGCTAAATACCAAGGTGATGGCCCCTACTTAATAATAGACGGAAATAAATATATTGATGCGGCTTCAGGAACATTCAATCTACCACTTGGCTATACTAATAAAAGAATAGCCGATAAACTAAAGCAGCAAATAGATCACTGCACCCATTTAAGCTCTACCTTTACCCGTGAAATGTCAATTTGCATTCTACAAAAATTAATCAAATATCTTCCTGAAAAAATTAATCGTATTTGGTTTAGAGATGTTTCAGGATCGGGTGCTGTTGAAGGTGCAATAAGAATGGCACAAAAAGCGACTGGCCGTTCTGGCGTCATTTCACTATACCTGGCCCATCATGGCCAATCACTGGCAACGGCACAAATATCCGGTAATGCTTTTCGAATCAAAAATTTTCGCATTAATATTGAAGGGTCGCTTAAAATTCCTATGCCACCCAGCATACTAGCCGGTGCTGAAGAAACAAATACGTTAGCTTCTTATCCGGATCTCGATCAAATTATCCAACTCGGCTCTAATGACAATATTGCTTGTCTAATTATTGAGCCTGTTATGGGAAATGGTGGAAATATCGTTATACCCACTGATTTCTACCGCTATATAAGAGATGTCTGTCATAAATACGGCATTATTGTTATTGCCGATGAAGTACAAACCGGCTTTGGTCGTACAGGAACATTCTTTGCTTCTAATGGTTATGCCAAAGATCTTGAGCCTGACATTATTGTTTTTGCTAAAAGTGCAGGTGGAATTGGTATTCCAACTGGCGGCATCTTAATGAAAGAAGAATTAGATGTGCTTGAATTCTATGAGCACTCAAGTACTTCTGGTGCCAATCCATTAGTATTAACCGCACTTAATGAAATTATTGATATCATCGAAGATGAAAATATTTTGGCTAATGTACAACAAAATGAAGGTTATTTACGAAATAGTTTAATTGCATTACAAAATAAGCACGATGATATTACTAAAGTAAGTGGTCTTGGATATATGTTTGGTTTCGACACACCATCACCTGAATACGCCGCCCAAATTATTGAGCTCGCTAATAAGCATCATCTTATCATTCGAGGATCGCGTTATGGTAAAAGTTGCACCTTAAAAATACGTCCACCACTCATTTGTACCCGCCAGCATATCGATGAAATTATCAATAAACTGGATATCACGTTTAATGAAATGAGTCAGTTAAAATCAAATAAACCAGAGGTAATGATACCATGAAGGCACTCAAATATTCACAAGCTTGGCAAATCAATATCCATGAAAATCCTGCTCTTCACTGCCAAGAGGCTGATGATGTGATTGTTAATATCGCAGTATGTGGTGTTTGTGGGACAGATATCGGTATTATTAATGATAATTATCCGGTTGCGATAGCGGGAACCACACTCGGCCATGAGGCCAGTGGCGTAGTAACTGAAATTGGTAACAATGTCACTAAATTTAAAGTTGGAGATCGGGTTGTTATCAATCCAACTTACGCCTGCCAAAAATGCCGGATGTGTTTAACCGGTAATCCTAATCATTGTGAAATGAAAATGGGGACTGAAGCCGGGGTTTCTTACGATGGCGCTTTTGCTGATCAATATCGAGCTAAAGAAGCTTTTTTAATTAAGTTAGACGAGCATGTCAGTATGGAGGCTGCCTCACTCACTGAGCCCTTGAGTTGTACCATTACTGGTGTTGATAAACTAGCCATTACCCATACTAATATTCGTGCTGCAGTCATTGGTGCAGGTCCAATGGGAATGCTCTATTTGTGGGTACTTCATCAACGCGGTGTAAATGCATTTATTGTTGAAAAAAACTCCCATCGTTATCAGTTTGCCAGTAAAAATTTACCCCCCAATAGCAAAATTTATCATGATTTTGAGTCAGCAATAGAACAAGAGTATGGTACAAGTAATAGTCAAATAGATTTATGTATTGATACCACCGGCCAAATTACCGAATTACTCATTTCTCATCTGGCCCCAGGTGGTAAATTACTGAATGTTGCCTTGAAAGATAAAAAAGCAACACTAGATGTACTAAAAATCGCTGATAAAAGTTTATCAATAATAGGTTCAATTGATTCGCTAAATAATAGTTTCGAACGTGCTTACGCGATGATCCGCGACAAACAAATCCCGGCAGAAAAACTAATAAGCCATACATTCAATTTTTCCGATTATCTATCCGCTTTTCGTACCGTTGGCTGTGATATTAATAATAAAACGATGGTTCCACTTGAAGCACCCAACTGCAAGGTACTACTACGACTATCTAATATTAATTAGCTGATAAGCAGAATAGTAAAATGGATAAACTGACAGTTATTTTTGATATAGACGGTGTTATTGTTGATAGCGAACAATTACATTTTGATGTTCTACGCACTGTGGCGGCTGAGCAAACTCAGCATTTTGAACCACAACAATTAATTGGGCTAAGTTTAGAGGAAACCTTATCGTATATTGGTATCCCACCAAAACAGCAACCATCAGTTTCCGCTCAAGTGATTGAAACCTATAAAGCTAAATTAGCTAAAAAATATTTGCGACCTGGGGTCACTGAATTAATTAATCTACTGGAACAACGACATGTTCCATTTGGATTCGTTTCTACGGCGCCACGTGATCTATGTTTAGCCAACATAAATTTACTTGGACTATTGAACCCCATTAAATTGATTGCGGGTAATGATGTTAAATATACCAAACCTCATCCAGAACCCTATCTCACGATGATGACTCAACTAAAAGCTAACATCAATAACACCATCGTTATTGAAGATACAGATTTAGGTATCAGTTCAGCTTATGATGCCGGTCTGCGTAAGATATATGCCTGGCCGCATCAGTTATCTACTGGGCAAAGTTATCATCAAGCCACTGCGATCATTAACCATCTCGATGAGATAGTGGATTTGGCTAAGCTGAAAAACTAAAGCTAATTTTCAATCACTTTTTTAAGATATCTGTTCGCTGTCGGGGAACTCGTTGTGTCTGAAATAAATATCGTGAGAGCTATGTACTTGCCTATTATTGCGACTCGTAAAGCATTTTTTATTGCTGGCTTTAGTTTGGCAAGCTGGGCACCATTAATACCTTTAGCTAAGCAACGGCTACAGATAGAAAATGGCACCATGGGTGCGATACTACTGGCTTTTGGTTTAGGCTCTTTATTAATGATGCCATTATCTGGAATGTTAGCAGCTCGTTTTGGATGCCGGCGAATATTTACTCTAGCGACAATATTAGTGCTGGTAACATTACCAGCACTCGTTTCAATAGAAACGGTTTTACCATTAGCAATCACACTATTTCTGTTTGGTGCGGGTATTGGTGCAATGGATGTTGTCGTTAATATTCATGCGGTGATTACGGAAAAACAAGCGCAAAAACCAATAATGTCAGGTTTTCATGCACTATTTAGCTTAGGAGGATTTGCTGGCGCGGGAATTGTTAGCTTATTATTAACATTAGGCGCTACACCATTACAAGTAATTATATTAGTTATAATATTTATAAGCTTACTAATGATATCAACCTGGAACGGCCTAACAAATTATACTACCTCTAATGACACACCTTTTTTTGTCCTACCAAAAGGTAGTGTTATTATATTGGGATTATTATGCTGTATCGCTTATATTATGGAAGGTTCAATGCTCGACTGGAGTGGTATTTTACTCCTCAGTCAACAGAATATTGCGCCTAACCATGCCGGGCTAGGCTATACATTATTTGCCATTATGATGACGCTTGGCCGCATCTTTGGCGATAAAGCAATTAGCCAATGGGGGGCTCAACGGGTATTTATTAATGGTAGCTTTATGGCAGTATTTGGCTTTGCTATTTTGGTAGCCAATGGTCCATTGTGGACATTAGCAATAGCCTTTACGCTAATAGGACTTGGATTATCAAATATTGCACCTATGCTATTCACTGTCTCAGGAAAACAAACCGCAATGCCTGAAGCATTAGCCGTAGCCGCAGTATCTACGCTAGGTTATTCGGGTATTTTACTTGGACCTGCTTTGATTGGCGGTATTGCCCATATATTCACCCTGCCAGCGGCTTTTATTTGTGTGACATTAATGTCTACCGCTTTAATTTTTTGTCTGCGGTTGATAAAACTCACCTAATTTTGCAAAATTAAATTTATCACAATTTTAGAATTTAGCATTCTCCTTTAAACAGAGGAGAATGCTAATTATACTAAATCAAAGCGAATAAAAAATGTTTAACTTAGTTAACATTTGACAATGGAAAATTCCAATAGAAATCTAAATAAACAAACAATAATATGATCAATCTTTAATAATTTTTCATTAACATTTTCAATATTCATCATAAAATTAATTACGTTAATTGCTTGAAAACAGATAATGTATTCATTTCTGATAAATCAAATAAATATTTATTTCTCAATGACTATTAGGTAAAAATCTTTTACATCAATGCTAAATTATCTATCAAAATAATTTTATCTTTCTTACTGACTAATCGATATGAGCTAATAGCTGTATAAAAGCAACAACTCAATGTTATAGGTTAATTTTCCAGCTATAAATTGAAACTAATAAATTAAATAACAGAAAATATCAAATTAACCAGAAAATACGATTCTTAAATTACTATTCATCGGAACAAAATTTAAAATAGATTTAGCAACTAAAACTAGTTAACCACTACATCTCTTTCTTACGACGATATTCTCCATCGGCGGAATATAACCATAGCCAAACTCTTTCACCATAAATGTACGGTTTCCTTCAATTTTGACTTGGATCGTTGGTGCTTCAGTTCCACCAATGCGATATTGTCCTTTACCATCATCGATATTAGGATTAGGAATATTATCAATAAATGATGTGACTAAGCCATTGGGCATAACATAATGTGAGTAAGTTTGATAAGGGCGAGCCGATGGATTGCCAAGAACTAATCCAGAGCCATTTAATGGTTCATAAGGTCCGGTCAGCTTGTTACTAACAAAACCATATACCCCATCAGGTCCATTTAAACCGTCAGCATAAGTGTACTGATGACTGACGGTAAACAAATAATATTTACCGTCTTTAAATACATAATGCGGTCGTTCAGTCTGATCATTCACCCCCACAGCAGTGACCAATGGCGGAAGTAACTGCCAGTTTTCGCCAGATTTGTCTGTTGCTACCGCAATTCCTATACAACCACACTGAAAACGCGCCCCGCCAACCTCTTCATATCCAGGCGGAATGTCCCCCATATCATCACTGGTAATAATATGTGTACCACGTTCACCGGCTACATTGGCTTCAAAAACCATATAAAGCTTACCATCGATAGGATCGATAAAAGGCCATGGATCGCGAAAATTCCAGTATTGATTTTGTTCTTCTGTCTGATAATAAAAACCATCCGCCGAGAATAGCTGGATCACTTCGTCAAAACCGACCATTCTAACATCACTGTTCGTTGTAACAACCCGACCACAAATTTTAGCCATGCATGCACCAGGGGTTACACAGGAATAATATAACTCTATTTCACCTTTATCATTCATAAGAATCGGTGTTCCAGTCCATTCTCTACTAGTAGGTGAAACCCCTTCTTGCATCACTCGACCACCGAATTCCCAACTTTGGCCATCTCTTGAATACCAAAAGCAGATACGAGCACGACCGTGACGATCATGCCAATCACTCGTTATATCGTAGCGGCCATCTTCGTATTTAAATAAATCTGGACGTCTTTCGGCCGTTAACGTAAAAATGATTGACCATCCATTAACCGAAACAATCGTTCCATCTAACTTTCTAAGCGGCATGGTATCCCAGATAAACAACGTTTCATCCATAACCGGAAAATTATAATCAATAAGTGGCTGCGTTGTTGTTGGATCATCAATACAAACTTTAAGCACATCCGCTCTAGTCCAACGACTACTTTTAAATGCTAGGTTAGTCATTTTTCATCCTCAAAATAAATATCTTACAAAACACAATTAATAAAAAATTCAATAAAGTCATTTCTTTATTTTGTTACTTATTAAAATAATTAGTAAAGATAATTTTGATAGTTTTTAATTTGGCATTAAAGCTAATACTATTTCATTAATAGATAAAGATATGGCAAATTTTATTTGCTGTTTTTAATGTTTATTTTTAATTTAAAATTTAATTAAAAAAATAAAAGAATTTTTTTAAAATTTTAAATAAAAAATTTGCCACTGTCATTGATAAGATATTTATCCTATTGCAAGCACAGCAATAACTTTTAATGCTTAACCGCAATATCCAGCGTTAAATAGTAAAAATTTTCATACCAATCTTCTAAGATATCCGAGCGGAAAAGTGTTTTAACACCAGACACCTTTAATACCTTTTTAACGGCAATGATTCTACTATCATCGTTATGGATAGCAGAATTCAACGCGTCTGTATTTTTTACGGCTAAGCAGATTTATTATCAGTTACCTCTACAGCGGCTAATAATATTGTCATCTGTTAAGGCGATTATATATTAGAGAGATAGTTATCCAATAACTGAAATGAATATCTATTTAACGAGAAAACAGCAATTATCTGTTCAGCAAAACTTTGTTCATTACCCGGTATATCCTTTGCCAATAAAGTTTCTAATGCTAACTTTATCCCAGCGGGCGGAACCTCTGTTAAACCGTCACTATAATATTCTGTATGCAATTGTAAGAAATCATCAATGCTCATTTTTTTTAACACTAATTTTGCTATATCGTGGGTCATTGATTCAATAATGTTGTCCGCTTTATTATGTTCTACTGCCCGGGCAAGGCGACTATTAACCATTGTAACGTTTTTGTAGAGTCCAAGTAATTTATTCCAAAAGTTATGATTGCGCATGTGTTGCTGATTAATTAGCCATTGTTGGGTAAAATTTAAATCACTCGCTGGCATAAATGTCTTAGGGTATGGCCGCCACCATTCGGGATTTTGCGCAATCTTTTCACTGTATGTTAGCGGGTAAGCTGTGACTTTTTTGCCTAATTCATTGGCTAAAACCTGCCCAGAAGGATACCTACCATAAGCGCCAAAGCATGATTGTAACTCGATAGCGCCGACACTTCGTAAATCAATCGTATCTTGTGTTCTTAACATTAAACCTCTAACAACATTGGCAAATTCTATTGAATCCATATAATTAATAATCGATGGTGCCCCATGTGCCCTAATCAGTAATTTATTACCTTTTAAACCAAAAATGGAATCTTTACCTAACAATGACGCTTGTCGCATCGCCAATAAGTTAACCTTACCTGCCGTTACTTGATAGGGACCAAATTTACCATCAGCCAGTTGGGTAAAATTACCACCAAAAACCAATTCCAAACGATCGGTATGCCTAATGGCAAATTTTCCATCACCCAAGCTAACCATTAATTTCTTAACAGAAAAATTATTTTCGTGAAAAGCAACTAGGCTACCTTTAGGTAATGACGCCAATTCTGAATAATGATTAATTTGTTTTTGCTGAGTCAACAATTGTTGTAACGCTCTTTGATGATTAGTGGAAGAATATAGTGATTTCGCCACACTATAGAATACCAATGCTTGCTCGGAAGATAACTCACCTGATTGCTCTAATAGTTCAGCAATACATTTTGCTGAATCTGCCATCGGCTCTGAGGCTAATTTTTTAGCAACCTGCTCTATTGGTTGACCATAGCTGTATTTTGCGCCTTTGGGATAACCGGCCCAGACATTTAATCCACCGACTTCCAATGAACCAGAATGTTTTAAAATACCACCTTCAAATTGACCTAGTTGTTCTGCCGTAATAATTTTCTTGCCATCACCTAAACTGGCATCTAATAGGCTATTTTTTATACCGGCAAAACGGCCATTACCAACACTAACCATCGCATGTACTGGCCTGTCTGTATTAGTCACTGTTTTGGTAAAAACAACAAGTTGTCCTTGTTTAATTTGCAAAAGATCATCTATGGTTGTTATTTTTTGCACATCATTAAATAAATCACTATTAGGCAAAAAATCAGTATAATGTTTTGCCTTCTTTAAATTTTCTATTAATGAGCGTTCTTGTAGTTCAGTAATGATATTTGCTTGTTTTAATATATCAGCAATGTAAAGTTCAGCTGATTCATACTTTATCCCAGCCAACATATTTGAGCGAATAGCCTCCCTTATGCGATTTCTCGGCGCCAATCCTATATAACTCATAGTTTTATTAATATTCTGTGGTTGCAACGTCATCCTTGTTGTTCCTAGCGCTAAACTAGCTGTAACAGTTCGATTTATGCCATAATGGGTCAAATCATCCACAATATTATTTGGTGCAACAAATACATCTTTAGCTAATTTAGTCTTGGCATAGAGCGTCGCTGCCTTAGAAATTATCTTTTTTAAAACCACAAGAGTGACTCTACCCGCAACTTCTAAAGCCATCGCAAAGGCGGCTTGTTTTAGATAATTATTGCGCTCTTCTTCAGTATCACTATTAGCAGCCTGGCCAAGTAAAGGTAAAACAGAAATTAAACTACCATATAAAAATCCAGCTACAGGGCTCATAAAAAAAACAGGTGCTATAAATAATTTAATATATTCCAATATGATAAATATTTTATCTTCACTATGAGAAAAAACTAATACATCTATATCGGCCAGATACTTTTCTAATATATTTTCATATAAATAAGAATAATCTTTACCCTTCTTTATTAGTCTTAATTCAGCAGCAGCCATTTTATGAGCTAGCGGAAAGTGATAATTAAACCAGGCACTTATTTCTTTATTATCTTTTATTTTATTTTTCATATCACGTAATGAACTAAATTGCAGACGTTGACCGGTAATAATCGAGATCACACTAATTGGAGTATGCTCAGGATGGAGGTTTTGATAATTAATTTGGTCATTCCCAGTGCGATCCATTATTTCATGCTGTGCATAAACTAACAATGATGGGCAATTTTCGATAAGATAATAGGGTTTATTTTTATTGTTATAAACAGTAAGTAACGTATCAATATAGTGATAAAATTTATTTTTCGAATTACCATTATTTTTTAATTGTTCTATCTTATTAATATAATCATTTTGAATATCAACTGAATCTATTTCTTCGATTATTTTTTTATTATATTTATGTGGAAATTTTCTATTTAAAGAATAATTAATATAACCTAATTCTTGTGATATATATTTTCTGTCCAAACCTATAAGAATATCATATATTGTAAATTTTTTGTATTTGCTAACTGGATCAAAACTACTTAAAGATCCTAAACCTTCTTTAGTTATTTTATAATCTACTTCATCTGTTAAAGAAAGAGGTAGCACCCGATATTTAGCTTCTAAATTAGATAAAAAATCAGTTAAATATTCAGCTGAGCTTGGTATTAATTTATTAATATCATTTACTTCTTGTTCTAACTTTTGAAAATTTTTAATAAAATAATAATGTTCTTTAATATTTTTACACTCTTCTTCCAGATAATAAATTAAACCAGGTTGAAATTCAGCCGGAAATTTTAGTTTAATATGATCTCTTTTTGATAAAGGAGAATCAATTTCTTTTATATGTCGTAACATATATTCATGAATAGTGGTTGTATCAACTTGTGTTCTACCATTTTGATCTTTATAACTATAAACATACTCAGTTGATGTAATATCATCTAATGTTAATTTACCAAACACGTGTGCATCAGTTTCATAAATAGAGGCTAAAACAGATATTGCATAAATATTTAATGTTTCTATTTCTGGATTAATTTTAGCTTTACCTCTATTAAGTCTTGTTATTATTTTATTTGCTGCATTAATCATTTCATATACTTCTGCTTTTTCTGCCACAGTTTTATTTTTCCAACCGTCTACATTAAGTATAATTATATGCTGAATCAGATTTTCTTTATTAAAATGTATCGGTGTTTTTACTATACTTTTTAATTTATTTTCATATAATGCTTCTATCATATTTAAATAGTGATCAGAAACACATTTATCAGTTTGATCGATTAAACTAATAATATTATCTAATCCATAAATAAATGCTTTATTACTATCGGCGGAAAAGGAATAATGAAAATTTTTTGCAATTGTATTGCTTAACGCTTGAATAAACCGAAAAATAGGAATTGTGTTTATTGAAAAGCCTAGTGTACTTAGTTGATGAACACGAGTGGATTTTTCTGCTATCAACAATACTTTACGACAAACTTCAATATCATTTTCAATTCCAAATATTTCATTTTGTATTATTTTATATTTCTGTTCATCTGTTTTTAATACCGTTAATTGCTGTCGACAATTTTCTAGTTGTAATTTTTTTGTATCAATTTTATCTTTGACTGTAACATAATAATCCAACCCAGTTATGTTATTTAGATGTTTGATATTATTGTCAGCAGCATTAATTAAATTTAGAATATCAACAAGAATTTCGCTTGAAATTGTTTTCTTTACTTGTGTATTGCGTATATTTTCTGCGCGCTGAGCACTCCTTGCATTCATCATTTCAAAATGATCAGTGATTTCAAGCGCACTATCTGACGATATCACCGTCGTCGGTTTTTCATCTAATATATGTTTTGCTAATTTGTCTTTCTTTAGCTTATTATTACTCTCATTGTCCGTGTCTAATTTGCCAGGATTTATATTTGTAATACGACTAGAAGTTATTTCCATAAAATATCTCGATTAAACAACAAATTATTTTTAAAAATAAAATTACTTTTATAAAATAATAATTAGCAATAGAAGAATAACCGTCAGAAAAAATATATTTCCTTATATTATCAAATAGTTATCTAGCAAATAGGAATAATTTATTCAATACAATTAAGCCAAATATAATATAATTATACTGGTGTAAATTTAGCTAAAACCAATAAAAACCCCCATTTTCTATCAAAAAATGGGGATAATAACACTGTATTGGTTATTAAAAAGAAAAATAAAGATATAGTTTATTTTTTTGTAGAGACGAAGAAGATTCTATTTATAAATTATAGCAATATTATCTTAATTTTTAATTTTAATAGACCGTTCAAAATAAACTGAACATATACTAACGTTTATTTTTAGTTACCATTAAACAATTTCCCATACTATAATAATCCTCCCAAAAATTAATTCTTGAATTAACAAAATAACTTTCTATAGCGATATCTAGTACCCTTGAAACTTTAATCAACCATTCAACATTAATCCTAACTTCACCTCTTTCATAGCGAGAAAGATGCTGTTGGCTAATACCTAATGAGGCTGACAGATCTGCGGCTGAAATTTGCAATTTTTGTCTTTTTTTTCTTATCATTTGTCCAATATTATAATTTATACAATCCATAATATTCACCATCAAATGAGACATTTAGCATGAAGTTATATTAACTTAAATATTAATCATAATCATGATGAGAAAATTAATAAATACTAAAATATAATATTTAAATAAAATAAAAGGCTAACTTATGATAAACAAGTTATTTTTTATAAAAAAGAGCTGTCAACTATTTATATTAACAATTCATGTAATTATTTAAACTTTTTTTAAATAAAACATAATCAATCTCATACCGTGAGATGGTACTAACTTTATTTCTCAACATATAAATGGGTTGATAATCAGGTGCTCCAACTTGCTCAATTTTGCTACAGATCATCCTTTTCTGCTTATCTTGCTGCATAAATTTATTTAAAATAATCCAAAAGGAGTTATATTCAGCTTTTGTTAAAAAAGCTAAATTTTCAGTCAATAAATCATGATGAACTTTTCTGGCATAAAAAGTATTTATACGATTGGCATCGTAATAGGTATAACTTCCGGCTAATAAATAAAGAAACATACCATTTTTATATTGATTAATTTTTATACAATCGACCATTCCCTTATACAAAACAATCGGTGTAAATTTATTTAAATTACCTTTTACCTTTGCACATTCTAGATTGTTATTTAAACCGCTAATTGGTGAAATATTCTGATCAGGAAAAGTATGGCAACCACTGATAATGCAAGAAAAAAATATGATAAGATAAATAAAAATTGTTTTACCTACCATTTATAATCCTTCCTTTTCGCTTTCTTCAGCTTTTTCATATAGTTCACGTAGTTGACTATAGAAAAGGGGATCTACGCCAGTTTTTTTATTTACCGTGCAGGAATCATGATAATTTGTAGCTTTTCCATTTTCTTTTAATCTATCATCTAATGATTTAGTTGTTTCGGTAATAGGAGATTCTATAATAGATGACATAATATTATTCATCATCGGAATTTTCATGGTTTTTTCCTAAAAGTGAAAGATTATCGATAAGTTGATCAATATTTTCGATCATTTCTTTATAAAAATATTTTTCTTGTATAGATAAATTTATATGTTCTAATATCAAGTTATGTTCAAGTCTAATCATATTATCTTTATATTTAATAAGAAAATAGTTTTCAGCATGATAATCAAAAATAATATTTTCTTGTTTGAACTCAATACAATTAACAATTTTATAGTCTAACTTTTTATATAATTCTGGCTGAATAATAATAAGTTCATCTTTCTCTAAATTATTAGAAAAACTAGCTAAACAGCTATTGATAAAATAAGCAACTAATTTTTCATCATCAATAATCTTATTTAAACATTGATTAATTTGATTTAGTACTTTTTGCTGAATTGCATGATAAATATCATCAGAATTTTTAAAATAACAGATAATATTGTCAATTATACTCTTTAACCCAGCTTTGTAGCCAATTAAAAATGCTTCTTTGCTTACTCTATCCGACTCTTTAACTGCATTTTTGACTATAGCCTCGGCATAATTTTTAGACTTTTCAGTAATTGAAAATGCTTTATTATGTTCAGTCAATATCTCTTTTTTTAATAAGACATTATCTATTATATTGAGACTATTGATATCTTTTTGCATATTGAACAGCCAATTTTAATAAATTAAATTGCGGATTTATTTTAGCGAAGTTATAATCATCATTGTCTATTCGAGGAAATAATATCGCCAATCTTTTCATTACTGTATCTGACAAATAATCTTGATATATATATATTTCTTTTCTGGCCAATAACCATAAATCAATATCAGAAAAATTGTTTTTTGCGACAAACACGAAATCATCAATAATATTTAACTCACAAAAATTTCTTATACTTTCATCTAATTTTACTATTTTTCCACTGCGAAATAATAGTGAACGATAGCGTAAACAAGCTAACATAAAGGAAACTTCGAATATTACATTCCAATTTTTTATAATATACCTTTCGATATGGTTGCAATTAAAAGTGCTATCAATCGGCAGGGAATAAAAATTTATTACTACACTATTAAAAATCGACCGACAAGCTTTATTATTAAAAATTGCAGGAAGAGAAAAATGATCGCTATGCATCCAAGATATCGGATCATATAAGAAAAAATTAATTGTATCACTAGACATCATAACCATTTATTTATTACTTCTATCTTTTAGAATAAGTTTTTCTTTAATGAAATTTGTCATAGAATTATTATTCATAGTAAGTAATGCTGGTACCTTTCTATTTTTATTTATCAAGAAAAATAGAAAACAGATAATTAAGATAATAAAAATATTAGCAAAAAATAACCATATAAAACTAGAGGTTGTACCCTGATGATTGGATATTGATTTTAATCGATTTATCTGTTCCATTTCTGTGGTAACTACAGAAATATCATCATAACTTACGCCATTTACACTATTTTTTAAAAATCTTTTTATATCGTTAATTAATAGGTTTACATCCTTGATCGTATCATTATATTTAATTAATGCCGAGACATGATATTTGTGCTCTTTTTTATTTTCAAGACTATTTAACTCATAGCTAATATGCACATGAGCCGTTACGATGCCTTCAATAGAATGTAAAGATTGTGCCAACCTCTGTTCAATACCTGAATAGAGGCGTGCTTTTTCAGCTAACGGTGATGATACTAAGCTATCAGACGGAAACATTTGCGCAATTTCTAATCTGGGTTTACGTGGTAAACCGTAACGATTAATCAAATCTACCGCCGGAATAAAATCTTCTTTTTCAATATAAATAATATAACCCGATTTTGCGCTCTCTTTTTTATAAGCATCAATATTATTTTGTTGTAATAAAGCTATCACTTCATTAGCTTGATTTTGATCCAAATTTTTAAGTAATTCCTGTTGATTACAACCGGTTAATAACAGCAATAACAAAATTAAGTTGAGATAAAATTTTTTCATACTAGGTTTTTAATAATGTTTCAACCGCGGTTACTCCTTTGCGAGAGAGCGTTTGTAACAGAGAAAGGCGTAAATTATAATCTGCCGTCCTTTGTTGAAGATAACTTAAACACTTTGGATCCGAATAATTTGCTGGGTTATTTGCTATATTCAATATTTGTTCGTATTCCATTTTGGTTGTATGAGATAGCCGAGCAAAATGCGCTATTAAATAATTATCTAAGCCGTCCAAACCAGGATGTAACTTAACAATATCAGTAATATGATTACTAACAAAAGAATTAATAATTTTTGTTATCATAAATCACTCTTAATAAAAAAATATTTTTCCATTAATTTTAACGGAAATTGGAAATAATATTGTTATCAACATCTTTAAGCGCTTTTATTACGTTAGATTGGAGATTACGATACAGAGTATATTCAGAAAGTAGAGATTGATATTTAGCTAACAGCATCGGATTTGATGGATCCTTAGTTAATTCACCTAAGGTGTTATTAAGAGCGGTATTCATTTCTTTCACACCATTATCAAAGCTTGCCGCTGTTTTAACCAGATAACCACCAACAGACTGTGTTGCATCAAATTTCTCTTGTTTGTGACCAGTATTAGCTTTATTAACGTTGCTACTGCCAATTGTTGCCGCCATATAAACCTCCTGTTAATTTTTATTAAAATAATAGTGAAATGGAGAAGTACGTATATAATTTTTACTACCATACTTAAAAGATTTATCTTGTAGCCAGTCACTATTTAACTCAATAGTAAAATAAATATAATTTTTTCCCCAATTTTGATAAAAATTATTAATAAATAGTTTTATTGACTGTATTTCCTGATCACTTAAATTATCTAAGATAAAAAAAGTAATACTATTTTTAGAGACAATTTTTTTATAATTTATTTTTAGTTTTTTAATTCCATTTTCTGAAATATTTTCAATATACTTATCGCTGATCGACTTAAAAACTACATTTTTTATAAATAAAAAATCTTTTTTTAATTTTTTGATCAGATAAGATTTTTCTTTATCTGTTAAGCTTGCCCTTTCTTTACTAAGTGATAGGACTGGCTGCTCAGCTTTATCCAGCTCAATAGCATGAAAATAAACTAGCGGAAAATTTTTTCTTAACCAGCTAGAAAGAGCTCTTATTTGCTTTTTTTTTGACAATACTTTCACTTGACTAGCATCATCGCTATTATTTAATAACTTTATAGCATGATATACATAACGTTCTTTGTTTGCTAACAGATATATAATGTTATCCTGCCCATAACTTATTCGATAATGTTCTAAATCATTACGCAATAAAACAGAAAGCTTAGATATTTTTCTTTGTTCACTAGTAAAATAAAAATAAGCGCAAATACCTATCACTAATGATATCAATAAAAAAAATAATGTAATGGCTAAATAATTTTTCTTGACTGGAGAAAATCTCTCTGCCGTTATATCAATAATCGGGTAACGGTAATGTAAAACCTCTTCACTAAAGCTATCACCTATGTTACGAATCGCAAATGAAAGGTCGTTAACATGGTTTATTTCATTCAAGATAATACTTTTTTCATTATTTACATTTTCATTACTGATTTCCCTAACAATAATATTACCATTAGCATTTAATGTATTATTTTCAATAATTATTTCAAAACTATATTCACGATCAATATAAGGAATATAAATAAGGTTATTTGGATATGAGGTTCCCTTATGTATCGTCTCAATAGTGTTATCATTTGTGACCATAAAAACAGTATGAAGATTATCAAGCAAAAATTCACACCCAGCTAGTTTTCCATTTAGGATCCTAAAAACAAGTTGTTTATCTTTATTCATCTCCATACAGTTAATACTTATCTAATTATTACTTTTGACTACAATACATTTTTTTACAAAAAAAAGCATAATCAGATAATCATCAAATTATAATGATAATTAGCAAATAAAAAAATAAACCATGTAATATTTACTAATGTAATTAATTTTTTTTATTTAAAACTAATTCAGATAAACCTAAAAAATTATAGATATCACCAACAGTTTCTATATTTTCAATATCTTTACGGGTGAAATTTATCTGATAATAATTTTCTAGCTCAATAAATAAATCTATTAACATTAAAGAATCAGCCATACAATCATATATTAAATGCATTTCTGCTTAAATTTCTGCAATGGATAAATTGAAACTTTTTGCAATAATATTATTTATCATTTCAAAACCTAAATTATCTATGTATTATATTATCTCAACGTAGATAGTAAAAAAATTTATTAAAAATAATATAGTACTATATTATAAAACAGAGCAATATTTTATTAAATTTGATATTTTTAAATTATAATTATTAAGCAAATAAATTGTTTTATTTATAAAATAAAATTTTAACTACATTTTTACTAATATAACTTTAATTATTTATATAATTCAACAATAACAATTGACAAATTAAGTATTTTTGGGATTATATTCCGGTTGAAATTCTAATCGATACTCTGGCTTCCATCCCATAATATATTTAACATTTTGAAAATTAGTTGCCAATGTTTCAAGCGGAGCACTCGCTTCATCTGATAGTTGTTGAAAAATACCTTTATTATTTTCAATTGATTGGGTACAAAAATTATCATTATGGTGATTTTGTGTAATATCACTAGCAGCGGCTGCTTCTATACCATATTTGTTTGAAAAATTTAATGAATTAAAAGCAATAAATTCACAATTAACTATATTATTAAAGCGCATTAAAATATCTGCTTCATTATTGATAGTTAGCATTCTTTTATCATAAAAAATATTAAATCCTGCTGAAAAAAGCTGTCCATTTTCTATTTCACTATCAATTATTCTATGCTCTATTACCATATTGCTTAAAATGAGCATATAATTCTGTTAATGCAAGCTCTTTGATATAATCAGCAAATGATAATCCATTTTTATTTATAGTTTCGCTATATCTAGTTAATAAATATTTAGCCATTTTTTGGAATTTAAGCGCATCTTTTACGTAGCTAGTGGTTGTGCCATTTAATATGCTTATATCACATTTATAATCTACTACTTTTTTAAAAAAATCATTAAATTCTTCATATATTTTCTTTTTATTATTCTTAACTAAATTTGATGTTAATATAAAATTATTTAACGCAATAAAAATATAGAGATATTCTTTTTGTTTTTTGTTTAGTTGGTTAAAAGAATGTTTTTTGAATATCTCCATGCACCGATTTAAAATTAACTGACTGCTCTTTTCTAATCGATCTAATTGACGATCAAAACTCATCACTATTGCTGTTTTTTGATCTGGCATTTTAATCTTAGCTTCATATATACGTTCACTTAATGAAACAGTATCACTCTTATCAATATTACTATCAATTCTATGGTTAACCACTATATTAGGTTGTTTAGGATACACAATACCCGCTATCGAATCTTTATTACTATTACTAACTTTCAGGATCTTACTTACGTACACATTTGATGTATCTTCAGGATAATTAGTTGGATCTATGGGCTGACTAAAATTTGCGGTTAAACTAGCTTTACTAATACAAGATGGATTAGGCATAACTCCTCTCCAATTATTAAATAGTAAGAAATGATTTATTCGATTCTTGTAATTCCCTAATTGTATTGGTCAATATTTTAATAACATTATCGTAAATAGCATTCGCATTTGAATATTTCTGCGTCACCGTTTGTGAAATGGTTTGTGCTTCTGTTTTAAATTGGTCGAAACCAGATTGCCATGCCGCCCACCGTGCTGAATTATATTTAACATCTGATAAAAATTTTTTTTCACCTTTTTTATCGCTAACCTTTGGAAACTGGTTGATTATTTCATCAATAAAGCTTATATCCATTTTAAGATAAATATTTTTTCCGTCATCAAAGATGCATTTTTTGTTATTCAAACCAAGCTGTCTAAACCATGCCTCCGCCTCACCTTGATTTTTTAGATAACCTTCAGCGGGTACCAGCCTTCTATCTTTATATTTGTCTTTTAGCGCTATAAGCTTATCAATTATCTTTTTTGTTTCATCAAACTTAAATTCAATCGTATCTTTATCAGTTTTAATAGCATCTTTAAATGAGGCAAGTATTTCATTAAGTTCTCTTAGCGCATCCGCATAAGATTTAGCGCTATCCTGAAAAACTTTTAAATAATCTTTATTAATATTAGTAATACTTTCATATAAGCTTATAGCGATTTCTCGGCTTGATTTAATCTGAGAAGCATTAGTATTATTAAATAATGAATTTTTGGCACCAGGTATATTTTCTTCTGTATATTTATCTATTGCACTACGCATTTTTCTAATTTTTCTAGCAGTCACTTCTCTGTTTTTTCCCTCATAATCAAGGATATCCAAATACGATGCTATTTCCTGACTTTCTATTTGTTGGCCACCACGCAGGGCGTCTGCAAATGACAACAAACGTTCATTATTATTTATCTTTTCTGCCTGCTGATTTGCTTTTTCACTCCCTGCCGGAGTTTCCATTGCCTGAATTAACTTTTTATTTTTCCTAACTAAATCTTCATTACGGTTACGCAAATATTCTAGTTGATTTAATTCAACATCCTGATTAGCAATAACCGTTTTGCTATGACTTGCTTGGGAATAATGACTATTTGTATTATCACCATTATCATCATTTTTATAAAAAAATGATGCCTTATTTAAAACGGGATTATTAATTTCCATTTTCATACCTGTAAGGAGCTTGACTAAAAATTCTAATCAGGGCGCTTAATATTCGCCTTAAATTTCAGTCGTATTAGTCTAGCAGATTACTTTTTATCTCAAATGTCAGAAACATATTATCCAATAATAGATCGACAAGTTTGCGCTCTACGTTGACATTCTTCCGAGAGCGACATTAATATTTGTTTTAATAATGCTTGAAATTCATCTTGGGCTTTTTTAGAGATTTGCGCTATGTCACTAAAGGCACGTTCTTTTGCCAAATCAACCTGCGATTGCGCTGATTTTTCTGCCTGCACTGTTGCATTCTGCTGTCCGGCCATCTGGCCTACCACGGCTGAATTTTGATTTAGCGCATTTGCCGCCACTAAACCTTTTTGCGCCTGATTTTGCGTTTCTCGTCCAGTTAACTGAAACATCTGTGCTTGGGTTTGAGATTCCTGTGATTGAGCCATAAAAACTGCTGCCGTGTCATTATCTGTACCGGCACGAGATGCATTGTAGGCCGCATTTCGCTGCTCTATTGCATCTGCATTTAATTTAACGGCTTGAGTATCATGAAGTTTCAATGACGAATTTTGTTTAGATAAACTTTTAATCGACCCAAAAGTACCAAGACCAGCCATGGTAATGGAAACCCCTGCTGTTATCATTGCTTGTTTTTTCCCTTCCTGCGCCGCTTCAACCATATTATTAGTACTTGATTTAATTGAATCATAGGCGATCTTTACCTCCATATTGGCTAAATGACGACGCGTTTCTAACTGAGTTAAAGCCGCCATCAACATTGCCTGAATTAATTTATCCAGGTTACCGGTATAGCCATTAGCCAATCGGGTGATCTCAAAATGATTGCTATCATTTATGTTATCATCAATGTTGATAAGCCCTTCTTTATCTTTAACTGATTGCAAAAAGTTAAATAATTCTGAGCGATTTTCAACCTTAGCGAGTAAGCTTTCAACAGCGTCTTTTACATCACTAGCTAAATCTTTTCCACCAATCTTGACAGGTTTTCGTAATACAGGTTTTACTAATTCATCGTCTGTTATATTTATATTATTTATTATATTTTTTATATTAGCTGCTGTTGGCGCAGATCCAGCTAAAGAAGGTTTTTCCGTATTAGAAATACTCTCTACATCATCAATATTAGGATTAGTTGGGTATGAGATAGCTTTATTATCAGAATTACTTATTGCTGTCATATTTTCCTCTTTAATTTAAGCACGCAAAGACTTACTGATATATTTACCAGTATCATTTTGAGCAGTAATTATCTCTGTTATATCAGAAAATAATTTCATGATGCCCTCTTGCTGATGTTTATAAGTTGTAAATAAATGCTGTGAATCATCCATTAAACGGTCAATTTCATAGCGATCAAACAACATATCAGCATTGATATTGGCTTTCTGTAACTCAGCATTGGCAACATTAATTCTCAATCCTCCTTGTGTTGCTGTATTGCTAAACATGATCGCTTGATTAGCCATAGCTAATCGATTGCCAGTAATTCTCATCAAACGATAAATTTCTTCTGGCGTACTTAACTTCATATTTTTAAATACTGACTCATTAACGTGTTGAGTTGCTTTTTCCATCATCGCTGAAATCTTACTGGCAACTTGTTCTAATTTTTTTGTAATTTCATTAATTATTTTTTTTATCGCCACTGATGTTTGATTACTCATATTTCTTACTGCATTGGGAATAATTTTCTTTATTACCTGAGTAATAGCTTGTTTAGCGACTTGCATAATGGAGTTGATAAAAGTTTGTGACATTTTTTCAAAAAGAAATTTTGCCGCCGATTTTGCCACATAAGCTAAAGCAATAATTGCCGCAACCGCGATCGCCGCAGTTACAATGGCTTTGACCATTGATGATAAATCAGTGCCAGCGGCCTTATCGATCTCTTTTAATAAATTACCAAGTGGCGTATATTCCAATATCGCATCGACAACTTTACCTATCATCTCCATTAATGGCATAAAAACATGCTCCATTAACGGACTCATGATCCTATCGGTTAATGATCGACCTGTCGCTTTTTCGGCAATAAAATCTGCTGCTAATAACGCTACACCAACCGCCATTAAAGCAATACCAGCGCCGCCAAATAACGCAGCCGCTGCACCAATAGCCATAACCAAACCACCCAAAATTTGTCCGACACATTTGGCTATTTTTTGCGTTTCTTCAGCTTTTTGTACCTGTTGTTCATATTCTTCCGCTTTGCGTTTCAGTTCATTTTGATTCGCCGTCGCTCGTTTACGATTGATCTCAAGATCATCCTTTAATTTATCAACAGTACTATTACCAATAGTAATAATTAATGTTGTTAAAATTTCTAACAACTTAGCTGTGTTTGACAGAGCTTCTTCAATATGCTGTTCAATAGGTTTATCGCTTTCTATTTCATTTGCTTTAAATTCACGCAATTTATTTAGTGCATCATCAAGTAAATCAGCACATTGCGCTACATTATTAATAGCAGCTTCACACTCATTTGATTTCATCTCAAATAAGTTATTTAATTCAATTAATTCATTTTCTTTTTGGTTAACAAAATTAGCAAGCCCATTTATTTCTTCTTCTAATTTTTTTTCTAATAAGAAACTATTATCAGTAAGATTTTCTGTTATATTTTCTGTTATATTTTTATAATCTAGCTGCTTGCTATCCAGTTCATTTTTTTTAGCGCTAACTTCATCCTCAAGTGTTTGTTTACAAGATTTTAGTTCTTGTAGTTTTATCATCATGTTATTTAAACACACTAATTGTTGTTGATATTCATGATTCAGCTGGTCAATTTCACTTGATAATTGATTAGCATTTTCAGTCTTAGCTTTTAATTTAATGTTAAACATTTCAATTCTTAGTTTTAAATTTTCCCCTTGAAGATCAATAGTAATTTTTTGCATTTCAGCCAAGATAAATAATAAGTTACCTTTTCCTGACAGTGAAGAATTTGGCTTTCTAATTTGTGGCATATCGATTAAGCTGTTAGAAACCTCATTATTAGGATCTGATTTTAGAATTAGCTCTAACTTAGCTTTATTATTTAATTGAGTTCTTTCTTTGGGAGAAATAGTTATTTTATTTTTAATAACGCTAGCAATTTCATTAAAATGATCATCACTGACATTTTCATTATTAAAATTATTAGAAAAATTTTTCCTTATATTTAATGTGTCTATCTCTCCCATATAATAACTCCTAATTATATATATGTTATTATGAAGTTGAACTTTCCGTTTTCACTTCTGATTCTGATAATCTCGTTTCTTTAATAACTTTTCGATAAACTTCAGCTTTTTTTACTAACTTAGCATCCGTACTTTCATTACAAACCAAATCAAAACAATAAAGGGCTTTAGCAATATCACCCATTTGTAAATGGCATTGGCCTGAATAAAAAACAGGACAATGATTATCTTTTGCCATTACATAAGATAAAGCATAAATATCACAAGCTTTGGCATAATCCTTTTTAAGCTGATAGACAACGCCTAACCCAATGAAATAATCCGCATTTTTTAAATCGTACATACATAGAAATTTAAAAAACTTTTCGGCTTCATCTAGCCTACCTTGTTGATAAAATTCATAAGCATGCGCGTAAATATTCTCTATAACATTTTCATCTATTTCATAGATATCTTTTAGTGTGGCACCCGTATTCATAACTGTCAGAATAGTTTCCTCAAGCCCAAAACTATCTTGTTCATTCTGAGTAAGAGATATATTTTCATTATTACAGGGCATAGTAAATCTCCTGAATTGCTATTAGCATTCATTTTCATAATTAAAACAGATAAATAAATCATGTTCACATAAATAACGCTCATACAAAAAGTAATTCTTTATGTGATTTAGTTATCCCACTCATTTTCAACTTTTTGCAACCAACTTAGAATTTTAATTACTTCACCAATTTCCTCTAAATTAATAAAAGAATAAAGTTGGTGTGTATTATATATTCGACGTGCTAATACAATATTCTCTATCACCGGTACGCCCTCTTTTTCAGCATAAGCACGTGCAGCCAGTGCTCGTTGATTGGTTTCCAATACCGAAACCATTGGTATTGCAACTATTTGTGGATTTAAATAGATACCAATAATAATATGTGTTGGATTAGCGATCATAAATTTGGAACTCTTAATATCACTTTTTACTTGTTCGGATAAAATCTCAACATGCAATTCTTTTCTTTTTGATTTTATTTCAGGATTTCCTTCCTGTTCTTTATATTCACGCTTAACTTCATTTTTATCCATCTTTAAATCTTTAATGTGAATAAAATATTCTGCAACTGCATCTAAAATTAAAATAATGAAAGATGATAATAATAAAATAATAATAAAATTACTAATTAACTCTTTCCAAACTATGAAAACACTTTCAATATTTAAATAAATTTGAGAAAAAATAATTTTTTTATTATTATTCCAATAAATATATGTAACAATAAAAAATATTATAATAAATAAAAATGTTTTAATAAAATCTTTTATAGTTCTAATACTAAATATCTTTTTAACCCCATTAATAGGATTTAAATTATTAAAATCAAATTTTAATACTTTAGTTGCAATTTTAAATCCTGTCTGTGCCATTGTTGTGAGCATAATAATTAATATACATAAAAAAAGAAAAGGTAAAAAAATCTTTAACGCCGTAAAAAAAAGAACAAAAGTATAATTTAGTGGTGTGATACTATGATTATTTTTTAATGTATTTGCCCAAATTTCTATTATAGTTGTAAAATTAATATAATTCGTCAAATATAAACAACCTAAAAAAATAAGGCAACTAATAACCAAGTCTTTGCTTTTAAAACTTTTTCCTTTTTGCGCTGCATCTTTTAATTTCTTAGGTGTTGGTTTCTCTGTTTTGTTTGCTGACATAGCTTTCCATTAGATACTGTTTTGCATTAGTTTAAAAGATATTTCCTGCATGATTAATACCGTTTCACTAAACGATGAAGAAAAATAAATCATCAATATAGTAAAACAAATTAGACTTTTAACAGTTAAAGCAATAGAAAAGGGATTTAATTGTGGAGCATATCGACCAAGCAGTCCAAGCATAATTTCAGTGACCAGAAAAATAATAATTAATGGACTCGCTAACATTACTGCTTTTGAAATTGCATAAGAAATAAAAGTTAAGATATTTGAAATTGATGGAAATTTCATTGAAAAAGGTAGCCACAAACGATAACTATGATGATAAATTTCTAAAGTTGTTATCACTCCATCATTAGCTAAAAATAGTGTCACCGCAAATAAATTAAAAAAATTAGCCAGTTCGGATGTATCTACACCATTAATAGGATCAATACTACTACTTAATGTCGCTCCTCTTTGATTATCAATAATATTTCCGGTTATTTGTAAAACACAAAAAGGTAAAGAAATAAAAAGAGCAATCATTAATCCAATAATAACTTCTTTTAACAAGATAACTAAATAACCCATCGATTCTAATTGAGGTAACTCATATGCATCATATGGCCATACCCCCATAGCAATAAATAATGAAAGAGGAAATTTTATTGTGGGAGATAGAATATTGTTAGATAAAAATGGAATAATAGAAAATATTGGAAAAATACGCGATGCTATGATCACTAAATGAGATAAAAAATTATAAATATTAAAATAAAAATTGGTATCTATATGCATAATATTACATCACGATAGAGCTAATTTAATAACTTCATGCGCATAACTTAAAAGAACTTCGCTATACCAACCTGATAGTAAATATAAACACCCCATTACACCAATTAACTTTAATCCAAAAGGCAAAGTTTGCTCTTGTAGTTGAGTTACCGTCTGAAAAAGTCCAACTAACAACCCAATTATTGTTGCAACTATGACGGGTAATAATGAAAATATTAATATTAAATATAATGCTTTATTACTTGCAAAAATAATATTACTCATAATTTTTATACATTATCCTGCTGCTAGTTCAATATACTGAGTTATTAATCCTTTTGACAACAAGCTCCATCCATCTAAACATATAAATAAAATTAACTTTATGGGAACAGATATTGTTACCGGACTCATCATCATCATTCCAAGCGATAATAAAATACTTGAAATAAGTAAATCGATAACAACAAAAGGCAAATATAAATAAAATCCGATAGTAAAGGCGTTTTTTATTTCACTTAAAGCATATGCTGGAAGTAATGAAACAATAGAACTATCATTACCATTTTCATATTGATTATCATTTCCATCATCCGATTTTTGATGTAATTTATCAAAAAATGAGACTAAATCTTTATCTGAATATTTTATTAAATAATTTTTATATCCACTTAGGCCAGAATTTACTGAATTAATAATAGAATCAATATCTTTATAATCTATATTCACCTTATTAAATTCTTGATAACTGGTTTTTACTATTGGTATTAAGACAAAAAATGACAACATTAATGCTATACCATTTAACACCATGTTAGAAGGAATTTGCTGTAGTCCTAAAGCATTCCTTGCCATAATAAAAACAATAGAAAATTTTATATAGCATGTTCCCGTCGCTATAATAAATGGTAATAAAGTAGAAAACGCCAATAGGGTAATCAGAGAAATATCATTATTCATAATTTCTATTTTTACTCTCTATATTAGTAATTGTTTATTTTTCGTTATGAAACAAATGAGTGATCTCTACACCTAATCTATCTTCAATCCATATTATATTTCCTTTTGCAATTAAAACTCCATTAGCAACAATTTTAACATTATTTTCTGCTGCTAAGTCACATGGTAATACTTTACCTTGAAAAATATTTTCTAATTCCAATAAAGGAATTTTTCTTTTTTGTAAAATATATTCAAGGGTAATAGGAATATCATCTTTAGATATTATTTTATCGCCAGGCTAAATTAGAATATTATCCTCACTGATTGTATCATCAATACTTTCATCATAAAAATTAGTATTTACCATATAAACACCATTATCGTTAGTAAAATGACCAATAACTTTGTTCTGAATAACCACATCATACGTTTGCTGATTTACAAATAAAATATCACCCACATTAATCTTATTTAAAGTTGATGCAGTTATATTACTGAAACCCATTCTGAAAATTAATTCCACTGGAATATGATCACATTTATATTTTTCTAATTTACTTACATGATTCAAGTTATTATCAATATCATGGATCCATATATTACCATAATCTGTCCTAAGCATAGCTATAATATTTTTATAATCGCTATCATTACAACTAACTTTTCCATTACTATATATAGCATTAAATTCTAATTCAAAAGGTAAAAGTTTATTTATTGTATGGCTATTTAAAAAAAGAGCTTCTAATTCTTCAAATTTCCAGGCATACATAGATAAACCGTTTAAATCTGGTTTTATTAATTCTAACCATTGACTTAAATCTATGATCCCTTTCCAATTTTTATTAGTAAAAAAGGATAATAAAAATTCTCCATTTGGTAATGGAAATTTCTTTTGACTAATTCCTTTTTTTTGCCAAGAAATTAACAATTGTTTAAAATTAATTTCCTTGTAGCTTTTTATAGGAAAATAATTTTTTATCATTCTTCATCCTCGGAAACTATTCGATACTTATCACTTTTTTCATTATATTCATCTTTATTATCTTGTTTTATAATGAAAAAATTTTTTTCACAACTATTATTACTATTTAAATAGTTATGAATTCTATTATCAACTAATGAATCTGAAGGACAAAAGCTAAATAATGGATAATGCTGTAAATTCTTATTTATACTTATATCCACATAATGTGTTTTTCCCCATTTTTTAAAATAATATTTTAACTCTCTATTTTCATTACTATTAATAAAGCTATTTTTTATATTTTTATTTTTTAGTGAATTTTCAAATAAGGGTAACTCTATATTTTTATTAAATTTTTTTTTAGACAACAAAAATGGAGTATGATAATCGTAATCATTACTACTTTTATAACTTACTGGTATTGTTTCATAACTGGCTGTTAAATTCATTTCTTGATTGTAAAATAAATTATTTATGCTACATTTTTTGTTCTGTCCACGAGATCCTAAATCAATAGTGTCAACTAAAGTCGTTATATAACTAGCATCAACTGGATTACTGATACTTAATTTATTGCTAGTATTTTCTTTTTTTACAAGGCTATGTTCATGTTTTATAAAGTGTATTTGGCTGGATATTTTATCAGTGGAAATATAATTTTTATGATTGTTAAATTTATCATTCTTTATCTCCTCTCCATTTGCAAAATCTTTAAATATTGAGTGATTACTTGTTATAATATTTTTTATATTAGCTTCAGATAACTTTAAAGACATATCATAACTTTGATTATCTACTATTACACTATCTTTTTCTTCATTTTTTATTAAGAAATTAATTTCATCAATATTTCTAGGATAATCAACTTCTTCAATTTCATCTTTATATTTACCATCATAAAAAAAAGCATTATCATTTGATAAATCAAAATCATTAGTTTTTGTTAAATCAATTTCAGATAATGATTTATTATTTTTTATATTCTCTTTAATAATATCATCTAATGAGCATGTTCTATTTTGCTTTGATTGCATATTATGAATTTTTATTGAGCTTACTTTTAGCATAAAGAACTTCCTCTATTTCATTTTCTTCAATAAGATATTTCCTTTGAATAATTTTAATCATTTCTTTTTTTAACAAAAAAATATACTTTTCACTTTTCATGTGTAAAATTTTTTTAATATTTAATTTTTCTTTTTTTTCTATAATAATAGCCTGATGGGCAGCTTCTTTTTTTGCTTTCTCCAGTTTTAAATCGATTAATTTATGATTAAATACAGCTTGTTTTCTTTTTATTGCTAATAACTCATCTTTTGATAAAAATCCCACATTATTAATATCTGCCAATAAGCTATTTATAAATAAGATTTCTTTATTAATTTCATTTATTTCATCTTCTATTATCATTATCTTGTTATCTAATTTTTGTATTAAAATATCGTTCTGATTTATTTTTTGACATATTAGCGCATGCCTTTTTTTTACATTACGATAAAATCTCATACATCTCCTGTTTTATTGATTCAAAAGATTTTTTTTCATCAGGAGATTGCATAAGCCAATTATTTATTTTGTTATATTTATATAACATTTCATCATTTTCACGGTTTTCACCTTCTTTATATTCGCCTAAATCGATAAATATTTTCAATTCTTCAATTTTACTTAAGATTTTTTTTACTTGAGCGACATGACTCAAATGTTTCTGATCACATATTTGAGAAGCTACACGACTTATACTTTGTAAAATACTAATAGCAGGATAATGACTCTTTTCTGCCAACTTACGATTTAGATAAATATGTCCATCAAGAATAGAACGGATCTCTTCTGCAATCGGATCTGGCTCGTCATCATTTTCTAATAATATAGTATAAAATGCTGTTATTCCCCCTTTTTGTGTAAGCCCCGGCCGTTCCAATAATTTTGGTAATGCTTCAAATACAGATGCTGGATATCCTCGTCTAGCGGGTGGTTCTCCCGCAGCCAATGCTACGTCGCGTAATGCCCTTGAATAACGGGTTATTGAATCTAAAAAAAGTACTACGTTACTTCCAGCATCGCGAAAATATTCAGCAATTGTTGTGGCAACCAGCGCAGCATTTACCCGATCGATTGAAGAGTAATCAGAAGTTGCATAAACAATAACGCATTTATCGATATGACCAGTTTGTTTCAATGTATCAACAAATTCAGTCAGCTCACGCCCCCGCTCACCTATTAATGCGATAACAAAAATATCTGCACTGGCATGCTGTATCATCATATGTATCAGTGAAGTTTTTCCACATCCAGCAGAAGCAAAAATACCCAATCGTTGACCAATACCACAGGTAATTAGCCCATCAATCGCTTTAATACCCGTTACAAAGGGATGTTGTATTGGTTTTCTTTGCAAATAATTTGGTGGACTTTGGTTGATGCCACGCTTTTCATTAGTTAATAAGCCACGGTTTTCTTTAAAACGTTCAGCAATGTGTCCCATTGAATTAATGACACAACCTAATAAATTTGGTGAAAGTTTTATGGTAAAATGTTCTTTTGATGGAATAATGACACTCTCTTTTGAGATCCCTATCGATTCACCTATTAGCCCTAGTATTACAGTCTCTTTGCGAAAACCCAGCACTTGTGCCTTGGCAATAATTTTTGTATCCCGCCAGTTTTTATGAATATGGCAAATTTCACCAATTTCACAATCAGCAATATTGGCCTCAATCATTGTTCCTAATAGAGACTGAATCTTATATATTCTATGGCTTAAGGTGAGTTGATTCATTAATGCAGCATCTCTGAGTAATTATTTATTAAGTGAAAAAATTCCTCCAATGCCGCAGAAAAGCCTGCTCCATCGGCTAAATATGCTGGTGATACAACGCCAGCCAAATTAATATATCTATTACGAGAAATTAATTGTAACTGTTTTGTCACGGTAAACTGACATTCTTCCATTAATTTTTTTAATATTTTTTCGCTTAATTGATAAATCACATTACTTTCCTCTTCGCACAGAGGGCTCCACAACCATACATAATCATCATCAATGCTTATATTGATATCTAAGGAATTACTAAATTCTAATGTAATCGTAGAATGTCCATCAAAATCAGAAATTAAATTTTTATCACAACCACTATGTACCAGTGCATCACGAACTAATAAGGCAATATCAATATGCATACTCTCTCCATTTAGCTTTAAATCGTTCTTAATACATTTACGGAAACCGTTTCTGTTAATTCACCAAAAGAAATAACATCTACATTGTTAAATTTATTTTCAACAAATTTTTTTAAAAATCTTCTAATATCAACTGAACATAGAATTACGAAATCATTATAAGAGAAAGGCAGACTATTTAATGCTATTGAGATTTTATCTAATAAATATTCAGACTCTTTAGGTTCTAAATTCAAAAATGCACCAGCCGAGGTATTCCTAATATTACCTCGAATAACCTCTTCATTTTCATTTGATAATAAAATAACGTTTAAATTATTTCCTCGCGAAAATTTATGACAAATATATCTTCCCAATGCACTACGGATATGTTCCACAAGTAAGATAACATCTTTCTCCTTTGGTGCCCATTGTGCAATAGTTTCCATAATTAACTTCATATTTTTTATTGATATTTTTTCATTAATTAGCCGTTGTAATATCTCAGCTATTCTTTGAATAGTTGCATGTCTTACGACTTCTTTAATAAGATCTGGATATCTTTCTTCTAAATTATCAATTTCTTGCTTAGCTTCTTGTATACCAAAATATTCGTGTACATAACGAGTGAGTATATTGGCTATGTTAAAATAAATTTCATCTATATAATGACGACATAAATAACCTATTTCTTTTATTTTTTCATAATCCGTTTCATTTATCCAAAAATCATTATTAATAGTCATCTTTTCGATCCCAAGATGTTCAATTTCATCTGTTTTATTAATAAGACGATATCCATCACATCTAACATAGAATTGATCTGCTTTTATTTCATTAATCAATAACAACATAGTATTTTCTTCTAAATTATCAGAATCGCTTATTATTATATCAGGTAAATTTATTCCATATTCTAAATAAAAATTATTCTTTAATTTGGCAGAAATATTTTCTTTCTTTAATTTTTCAATTACGCTTTTATTAACAACCAAAATTAAAGGGATCGTTTCATTTGTTTTTTTATTGATTACTCCTTGATTATCTATTTCCAAATCCGTTATTTCATTCTTTGTAATTAATGTTGTATCTTCTTTCTTTGGTTTATTTTTTTTAAATTGAAGATAATAGATACTAGCCAATATTGCCGAAATCAATAAAAAAACAATAAAAGGAAAACCAGGTAAACTACCAATACTCAGTGCAATAATTGCTGAAATAATCAAAATTAAAGGATTAGTCAATAATTGGTTAATTATCGTTCTGCCTAAGTTTTCATTATCACCATTAACTCTGGTAACCACAAAACCTGCCGCAATCGCTATTAATAAAGCAGGTATCTGTGCAACTAATCCATCACCTACCGTCAAAATCGTATATGTAGCCAAAGCATGCGAAAAATCCATATGATGCTGACTAATACCAACACTAATACCACCGATAAAATTTATGAAGATAATAATAATACTAGCAATTGCATCACCTTTGATAAATTTCATTGCACCATCAAAGGATCCATAAAGCTGACTTTCCCGTTCGACCACACTACGGCGACGTTTAGCTTCTTCCGCATCAATAATACTAGAGCGTAAATCAGCATCAATACTCATTTGTTTGCCTGGCATACCATCAAGAGAAAATCGAGCAGCAACTTCGGCAACACGTTCTGAACCCTTAGTAATAACCATAAACTGTACAATAGTCACTATGGCAAAAATGACAAACCCGACAACTAAATTATCAGCAATAACAAATTGTCCAAATACAGCGACAATCTCCCCTGCATCAGCTTCACTTAATATTAATCGGCTTGTACTGACGGTTAACGATAATCTAAATAATGTTGTTATCAATAAAATAGCAGGAAATGATGAAAAATTTAGTATTCTATTTACATAAAAGGAAGATAAAAATACTAGTGCAGATAAAATAATATTTAATGCGATTAAAAAATCAACTAAATAGGTAGGTAAAGGAATTACCAACATTGAAATGATGATGAAAACTAAAACTAATACAAACAGTTCTGAATGTCTTTTTATTTCATTTAGAAAATTATTCATATTTACTCAATTATTATAGTGATTTATACTATCTTATATGAAAAAAAGTATTTAATTTATCTATCAACTGATCTTTTATTATTTCTTTATCATTTTCATTAATGAAAATATATAGTGGTAATTTTTTCACTAAATTATATATTAATTGAGTTATTTTTCCTTTATCTTCATTGCTACTATCTACTTTTAATAATAAATCTAGAAAATCCCCTGTTGCATTAGGTTCCTCAAGTGCGCCAATAAAAAATAATGCTATATTCAACTCGTGAAAGAGAATTGCTTTACTTTTATAGTAGTTAATTAAAGATTCAACAAAAAATTCATCACATGATTTTATTGTCTTTATCTGATTTAATCTTGACAATAGATTACCAAATTCTATTCGACTACAACTGGGATCATTGGAATTAATATCAGTAATAGTTGCATTTTCAATGAACTGTAAAATTATTTTTCGATTTTGTGTTCCATAAGTTGAAATCCAGCTAGCATAAATTTTTATCTCAGACAAATCTGTTTCAATAAATTGTCTATAACTTTCACGCAATAAATAAGGTTTAACATCTATTTTAGAGCTAAATATACGTGCTTTAAGTGCAACATTAATCCCTGATTTTAATCGTTTTTTATTGGTAGTTTGTTCTACATAACTTAATACATCTATAATTTTTTTTCTATTTTTTTCATGTAGATTATTACGCTTAATTAATGCCCGTAATACAATCACTAAATCACTATCATCAGTTATTAACTTTCTAAGCTGTCCTACTAAATGTTTTGTAATAAGATCGTCTTTTGATAAAATATTTACTACTTTATCTATTTTTTGATCGATTTCATCATCTAAAACATTGTCAAATTCATTATAATTTTCTGTTTCACTTTTTCTAACTAATTCTCTTCGCTGTCTAATTTGTGTTAGTAATAGTACTTTCCCTTGTTCATTACCTAATTTTTTTCTTTTTTGATTATATTGATACCTTTCTTCTACTTCAGTCTCACTTTCAGCATCGAATCTCTCCTGCCGATCTATTTTTTCCCGATCATTCACTTTGTCCATAATTAATTTTTGCTTATGGCGCTGCATGAGCTGCACCATATTATAAGAATTATTTATGTTATTACTCATCAATGATTACTCAGAAAATTTGACATCCAGTCTTCTAATTTATTATCAAATTTATCTTCTTTTACTTTTTTAGCAATATTTTCCGCACTAGTACTTAAAGGATTAATAATCTCTCTAGGCTGTATAAGAAATACTCTAACTAAACTATCTTTTTTTTCAATATTATAACGAAATAGACTACCTAAATAAGGGATATCACCAAGTAAGGGTATTTTTTCTTCTATATTTCTATGTTCGTCACGCGTATAACCACCAATTAACAGACTTTTATTCTGGGGAACTCTAGCTATAGTACTAATATTTGTTCGACCTATTTCTGGTAAATGATCGGTTATTTGCCCTGCGCGGCTACCATCTTCAACAGTAATCATCATTTCTATTTGATTATTAATAGTAAACCTAGGTAATACACTAATCGCGGTACCATAAGTAACATTTTTTAAATCTGTCGCTCTTTCACCAATCAATTTGGTATAAAAGGTTCGATTATTATCAAATATTGCTGGAATATTTTCTTGTGTTAGCACCATTGGTCTAGAAACAATATTTGCTTTATCATTCCTTGTTAAGGCAAATATAGCTGCCATAAAACTGGCTCCATCAATAGTGCTTGTTCCTGCATTTAGTGATACACCTAATTTTTGCCCAATTTTAGCGCCACCACTCCATTTTATACCGAGCTGGTCAAGTGCTTTTTTTTCTATATCAATAATCCATACCGATAGTTCTATATGCCTCTTGGTTATATCTAACTGTTCTACAATTTTTCGTAGATAATTTACTTGCTCTTTATTACCTTTTATTAATAAGCTATTATTTCCAGGATTAGATATAATAGAAACTAAGCCTTTATTTAACGGTAAATTTTCTATTAGAGATGAATTGTTGCTCTGATTAACTAATTCATCTTGATTTTTTTTTTGTATATGATTTTTTAATTTTGAAATATTATTACTCGATGCATCCATCAATTTATTTATTATTGATGCCATTCCTGGAATAATAATATCATTAAACCTATATTGATAATGACGATCTTCTACAAATGTATTATATAATGGCACAATTGCTATTTTTTCTCGGCCATCAAATTCTGTCGTAGTTTCATCCAAAAACTGCGTAGTATTAATTATTGTTTCAATATAGACTGGTGGTCCAGATATATAAAATAAACGATTGTTACTCCCAGAACGTAATGGATAACGTTCATCATATAAACCTGAATCTTTTAAAAAATTTTTTATCTCTTGAATTGTTGTATTATTTAAAGTAATAACGGTATTACGCATTTCAATCGCATCACAAATATATATTACTTGGCCATTATCGTACCACATCAAGTTAAGTTGCTGAGTAATATCTCTTAAGGTATCAAGTGGATATTTAAGATCAAAATCGCCGGTTATTTTCTTTTTTATTGCAAGCTGACTAACTATAATTGGTTTATTAATAACCGAAGATAGAGCATCAAAAACACCACGTATGGTTTCATTTTTAGCAATATAACCTGATTCAATTGTTTGCTCTGATACAGCTTTAGAACTTGACAATAATATGAAATTTAAAAACATAAAAAAAATTAATATACTGCTATCTTTTCTTATCTGTAATCTCTTCATCGGTGACACTAGGTCCTTTCTTTTGATAGTATCTCTTTAACCGGCTTGGACTTATCCCCAAAAAACTCTTCACTTCATCAGAAAAATGAGACAAATTGGAATAACCATATTTAAAAGCTATTTGTGTGATATTCTGATTTTTATCATTCAGATCTAATAACGCATTAACTAACCGCCATTTTTTTAACTCAGTTTTAGGAGAATTACCTAATGCATTTCCTGCTAGCTTCCTAAAATAAGATACAGATAATCCATATTTTATACTCATTTTCTGTAATTTTTGATTTCCTTCCAACAACGATTCTTCAAGCAGAAAAAGGACTATACGATATTCTTCATTTTGGCGTAATAAAGAAGAAAACCTTTCTGCCTTTTTCTCTTTATTAATTTGTTGACTCAAAAACCAATATTCAAGATTTTTTTGTTTTTTATAAGTATCAAAATTAAAATTAATAAAAGCAGAAAGATAATTATTTTTGAAATTATGAATTTGATTATTTGCTTTATCAATAAAAGCCTGCATTTTAGCTAAATGTAAGATATTTTCTTTTTTTAACCTGATTTCACCTGATAAAACATCTATTTTTGAAGGTAAAATCATCATGATCCCACTCTCTCCAATATCAAAACAGCAAATTTCTTGATTTTTTTTTGAACTAATGCGAAGTTCTGTTTTAGTTACTGCAGTAATATAATAAAGAACTGGATTTTCTAATAGAATTTCGTCATATTTTAACCACATAGATTCACTCTGCCGCAAAACTTGCTCCTTAACATGAAACCAGCTTCTAGCAAAAAACACGATCCCATTAAACCTTAAAATAAGACAAAGATCACAACCAAATTATGACGAAATCATGACTATTTACATTTAATGTTCAATGTTAAGCGCTGAAAACTATCCTTTATTGAATTTGAAGAACAAATACCCTCTTTAAATACAGGTAATATTCTGCCAATACTTTGCATATAATGCCCACTTTGCCGCTTATCGTGGTTAGGAATTTCGTACAGATAATCATTCCTTGCGCCTGAATCAATAAGTTTTACATCACCATTAAAGCAATATCCTCTACCATAAATGGTTATAATCAAATTTTCCTGTTTAAATAATTTTCGTAAGGAATATATGCAACGAACAACAGATTCATCTTTTACTTCTCCACCTTGCCAAACATAAGCAACGATATCATCTTTCTTTATAATCTTTTTACTATTAGCCACTAAACAACTTAATGCCCTTAATTCTTTGGGTGGAATTGCAATAATCTCTCCATTTTTCATCAGCATTTCATTGCAATGTAATCGATAATCTAAAAATTGAAAAACTAAATCTCGATGTATCATAATAAGCATCCTCTCTACGACTCTATTTAATAGTCTAATTAATAGCCATCCTTGAAAATGGCATCCATAATAAAATTGCACTATACTATCTATTATTCTACAGATTTTTTATTATTTACATTAAATAAAATGATTGAAGGTTAAACAACTCTTACCACTAATATGAATAAATTTAAATTTTTTAATTCCATTACTTAACTCCGCTGATGAAACAAGCATCAGTATGATTTTTAAATAATAAAATATATAAGAAGTATAATAATATATTATAATAGTTCTCTATTACAAGAAAAGATTAAAGTCATATTACCTCAATTATGCAATTTGTTTTTATCGATCCGTTTTCGCATTATTGATAGCCTAAAACTATCAAAAAACAAACATATTGATAACCAATTGATAACAAAGAATATTATTATATCGCTTATTTATTTATCAAAAAATAAACATAAATAATATTTATTTAATTTTAAATCAATATTTTATTCCTTAAATTAACTAAAATTAAACATTTTATTATCTAATAATAAATTTTTTTGCAGATTTACAATAAAATATTCTTTTTTGATATTTTATTTGATAATAAATTTATTTTGGTCTAAATATTTTTAATGATATTTCAATCTATTTATGTTTATTTTTTAGACAAAATGAATATAAGATGCTTTTATTCATTCCAATACAAAATTATACCAATAAATTTATATCTGATATATGCTACAGCTTTTCGTTTACGACTAATTAATTCAATATCTTTTAAGATGCTAATTCCCATTATCAATTATTTTTTCTTCTGTATAAAACTAAACTAAATTTTAATAACTAATATTTCGAGCACTATATATAGCTAAGATACTCTTTATCCTTTTTGACTATTTACCAAACAACGACTTTCCTACTAGTCGAATTGGTAATTTTACTTTTTAAGGTGTTTTTTAATTTTCTTCAACCACGTATTAATTATGATACTTATCTTTATCAATTATAATTGATAGATTTTAATACTAAAATAATGCTAAAACTTGACTATTTTATCTAATACAACAAATGGAAATTAATTTAATATTATCGATAAAAAACTTTATCCTGTAAAATTAAACTGACATTATGATTATCTATCATATAAATATTAATCTAACAATATTTTATTTTTGTTATAAATATTTAATTGTTTTTTTATATATAAAAATTAATAGTAAAACCTAATAAAACAAAAAAAGATTATTTTTAAAAATACAAATAATTAACACGAATATTACTAAAACTATATTTCTCTCTAATTTTATAATATTCCTTTTTTTCAGCTATATCGTTATAAACATCACATCTTCAGTTAG
Source organism: Ormyrus nitidulus (assembly GCA_900474335.1). Lineage (NCBI taxonomy): Eukaryota > Metazoa > Arthropoda > Insecta > Hymenoptera > Ormyridae > Ormyrus > Ormyrus nitidulus. The sequence goes on along the minus strand of UCOL01000040.1, from coordinate 68,315 downwards.
TTAATGATCCAAAATAGCAAATAAAATAATAATTATAAAACTTTTATTTTTTATGAAATACGAGCATTACGTTTAGCGTATTGATTTATACTGTCATATAAATATATCAAGCAATGACTTTCATTTGACACGAATCTATTGTAATTCTATCTATTTATACAACTATACTTATTGTCATATAATGAATTAACACTGATTAGAAAAAATATAAGGATTATAATGGCAAAATTTTCAACTATTTTAATTCATGGAGGGAAACAGCTTGATAAAGCTAATAATGCTATTTTCCCCACTATCACCACAGCAAGTAGTTTTATTCAACAAAATGTTGATATAAATGGTGAATATAGCTATTCACGAATTAAAAATCCAACGCGTTATGCTTACGAAACATTACTTGCCGACATTGAAAAGGGTATTTATGCCACCGCTACTGCTTCTGGTGTCGCAGCAACATTACTAGTATTAAATTTACTACCAAAAAACTCGCATATTATTGCCATGCGAGGTGTCTATGGTGGCACTTACCGCATATTTGAAAAACTCATAAAAGAAACAAGTGGTCATAAAGTCGATTATATTGATCTCAATAATCTGCAACTAGTTAAAGAGCATTTACACAATAATACTCGACTGATTTGGATAGAAAGCCCAACTAATCCGCTATTAGAACTTGTTGATATCGGTAAAATTTGTCAGCTAGCAAAAGAAAATAATATCTTAACTTGTGTCGATAATACCTTTGCTACTGCCTGGAATCAAAAACCCCTGGTATTAGGCGCTGATATTGTCATGTTGTCTAGCAGTAAATACATAGGCGGTCACTCAGACTTAATCGGTGGTGCTGTCATCACTAATCAATCCACAATTGCCGATAAAATTGATGTTCTTAAAACAACCATCGGTGCTATTGCTTCTCCTTTCGATGCTTATCTAGCATTAAGGGGATTAAAAACTTTAGATCTTCGCATGACAAGACAATGCGCTAATGCACTGGCAATAGCCGAATTTTTAAATAATCATCGTAATATCAAAAATATATACTATCCAGGACTACCAGATAATCCGCAGTACTCTATTTGTCAGACACAAATGAAAACAGGTGGCGCTGTTGTTACAATTAACATTAATGGCAATCGAGAAAATGTAAAAAATATTATCGATAAATTGCAATATTTTGTTCTGGCCGAATCATTAGGTGGGGTCGAAAGCATGGTAAATCATTCAGCAACTATGTCCCACTCCGCTATGACGGAAGAAGAAAGAGTCAAAATGGGCATTTACGATACAACCTTACGTTTATCTGTCGGGATAGAAGATATTGATGATCTACTTAACGATTTAGAGCAAGCACTGAATTTTTAATACCCAGCTAGAGAAAAGGTATCGCAATGAATGACTACGGGATCTGGACAGTAATTACGCCACTTATCACTATTATACGCGCGATAATGACACGCCAAGTTATCTTATCGTTACTGATAGGTATTTTAGTTGGTTATACCGTTATTAACGATCACAATATTTTGTTGGGTATTCAAGCGACACTGACCGGAATTATTGCTACTTTTGCCTCCCCCGGCAATACACAAACAATTATTTTTATTTTATTAATTGGCGGAATTATGCGGTTAATTAGCGTCACCGGAGGGGTGAGAAGTTTAGTGTATTTACTAACCAATAAAACGCGTTTAATAAAAAATAAAAAAGCAATCCAACTACTAGCCATGTTTATTTCAATAATCATTTTTATTGAAAGTTCGATTAATCAATTAGTCGCTGGCGCTTCTACTAAAAATATTGCCCGCTATTATGGGGTTTCCGCAGAGAAAATGGCCTATATTATTCAAACGTCGGGTGTCTCGGTATGTTCTTCTGTTATGATCAATGGTTGGGGAGCTGCTATGATGGGGGTGATTGGCGTACAAATCTCTAGAGGTTTTATTTCAGGCGAACCATTTGAAATTCTGGCTACCGCTATGCCATATAATATTATGGCTTGGTTATCATTAGCCTCAGTACTATTTTATATCCTTACCGATTACGCCTGGGGTCCGATGAAAATAGCGGAACAAAAAGCGATTGCCAATCAACATGGAACTCATCAACCATCTGCCATTGCTGATGAAGACGTCATTGATCATCCAGCGACTCATACTGTATTGAACTTTTTTATTCCTATTCTGGCAACGGTTTTAATGGTACCTATCGCTCTTTATATTACCGGTCATGGCGAATTTACCAAAGGCAGTGGCTCAACCTCTGTTTACTGGGCGGTGATGTTTGGTACTTTAGTCTCATTTATCTGGTTTTTAGCCCGCCGCATTTTGACGATCGAAAGTTTTTTTAAGGAAGTTTATATCGGTTACGCCAGTATGATCAAAATCAGCTCAGTCATGATTTTAGCTTTTTTAATGGGCAATGTTTCTGCCGATCTTAATACTGGTGCTTACATTGCACAAATTTCCAGTGGCTTATTGCCGGCAGGGTTTTCGGTAGCTTTTATTTTCTTAATCAGCGCCATTATGTCGTTAGCAACCGGCACTTCATGGGGAACTTTTGCTATCATGATCCCTATTGGGGTACAATTAGCGCTTTCCGTCAACATGCCTACCGAATTAATGATCGGCGCAGCGATTACCGGTTCGATTTTTGGTGATATGACTTCCCCAATCTCTAGCGACGCCATTGTTGCTTCAATGGCAACCGATTGTGATCATATTGAACATATCAGAACACAGATGCCTTATGCCATTGTTACCGCAATAATCGTGCTAATTATTTATCTTTATTTAGGATTCAGCCAATAAATCAAAATAGCATGTATAGAAAAAAGCCCTCTCAATAAAGATGTAAGATGAATTAATAACATTTATAATAGGCAGCAAATATTAAAATAATACGATTAATTATATTCCTGTAGCAGTAGCAAGGAGAATGTGTGCAACATCAGCAAACTATTCGCCGTTTAAGGCGATTACGTCAAACAGAAACAGTTCGCAATTTATTTAAAGAAACCACTTTAACGCTAAATGATCTTATTTTGCCAATTTTTGTTGAAGAAGAAATTAACGATTATCAGCCGATTGCAAGTATGCCTGGGATTTTTCGTATCCCAGAACACAAGCTACCCTATGAAATCGAACGGATTGCTAAAGCTGGGCTCAAATCAGTAATGTTATTTGGTATTTCCCATCATCTTGACGAAATAGGTAGCGATACCTGGCAAGAAAAAGGTTTAGTTGCTCGCATGTCAAAGGCATGTAAGGATACTGTGCCTGAAATGTTAATTATGTCAGATACCTGTTTCTGTGAATATACCTCTCACGGCCATTGCGGAGTTCTAGGTAGAAATGGCGTGGATAATGATGCAACATTACTAAATCTGGGTAGACAAGCAGTCACTGCGGCCAATGCTGGTGCTGATTTTATTGCCCCTTCTGCCGCAATGGATGGGCAAGTCAGCGCCATTCGTGATGCATTGGATAAAGCAGGTTTTACGGCTACCGGTATTATGTCCTATTCAACCAAATTTGCTTCCACCCTTTATGGCCCTTTTCGTGAAGCGGCAGGCTCTTGCTTAATTGGGGATCGTAAAAGTTACCAAATGGATCCAATGAACCGTCATGAAGCAATTAGAGAATCATTGATAGACGAACAAGAAGGCGCTGATGTTTTAATGATAAAACCGGCTGGCGCTTATCTGGATATTATTCGCGATATTCGTGAACGCACTCAATTACCACTAGCAGCTTATCAAGTCAGTGGCGAATTTGCTCAAATTAAATTTGCTGCTAAAGCGGGCGCGATTAATGAAATCGATGTTGCGCTAGAAACATTAGGAGCCATCAAGCGTGCCGGCGCTAATCTGATTTTGAGCTATTTTGCGTTAGATTTAGCAGAAAAAAAACACCTTTAAGCAATCTATGTTGGCAAAAAAAGTTAGACGCTAGCGATTCTGGATCAATTGGTAAACCAACATACCAAAATAAGTTACGAGTAGTGTACTTACCACATGAATTAAGATTTCCAAAAATCCGTGATAGTAGCGCTGTTGCTGAAAGGAAAGCATAACTTCCAATGAAAAGGTAGAAAAAGTTGACAACCCGCCACAAAAACCAGTCATTACCATCAATCGCCATTCAGGAGATAGCGTATAATGGTTAGCAAAATAAGCAAAAGCAATACCTAATATAAAACTAGCAATCACATTTGAGAGATAAGTCCCTAATGGTAAAAGTGCAATTAATGGATTTAATTTCGTTGACAAAAGCCAGCGTAAGATACCACCAAGGGCAGAACCTATTGAGATCGCCAAAAAGATTTTAATCATAAATTATTTTCATCCAATAAAAGACTTGATCATCAATATTTTGTGCTATTTTTGCTACAGCAGCAACCGCATTGATATAACAAATAATTAATATTAAATAATACAATAATAATTTGTAATTTTATCCAAGCTGGAAATTATGCCTACCCTACTGCCAAAGTTCACCTCTTTTTTGGTCACATTCATGATAAATTAGAGTGACTTAACGCGTTTACCTTAATATTGTTCTAGCCACTAAGCTGGCGGAAAAATTAGCCTGTAGCGTGAATGATCTGCCGCTATCACTGGTTTTTTCCTGGTTTGAACAAAAAGCGATTGCTATTCTTCTCAGCTTGCTATCACTTGGTATAACGAATATGGTCCTTGGCCCAACGACACCCGCTTTTTTGACTCCAGATTTGCTCGCTATCTTGCAGGAAAATAGGGGTTAAGAAAAATCACTAATGTGGAACAGGATATACAGTAATTGCTGTGTGCTTGATAATAAGAGCTCTCAATAGCAATATTAGCATATCGTTGATAAATGCCCGAGCACATAAATTAAAAAATGTCAGATGTGGCTGGGAGCTGCTACTTTTATTGGCATTGTTGTAAGATTAAGGCGCTGATAATCTTGCTTACGATTTAATCAATGGTACGCAGTATATTTGTTTTAAAGGTCGACACTTTACTTGCAACATTATTCTTTGGGAGGTACGCTGTTACTGCCAATATAGCATCATCTATCACGAATTGCCGAAGTTGCAGGCACTGCGTAAAACGTTGGCAGAACGAATTTACTATAACCATTCCTCAAATAAAGTAGCTCTGATGAACCGAGTTTTTAAAAATGTAATTCTCTGTTATTGTACAAGAGCTTTACCATATTCATGTTTGCAACAGTGCCCTTTTTATTAATAAACCTATTTTATTTAAATCACTATTATTATGTATAATATTCTTTCTATTTTATTTTTATTATCCTCTCTATTTAAAGAAAAAACTTTCTAAACAAACCAATTAAAATTATAAATATTAAATTTAAGCTCACTAAATTAATTCAATAAGGCGTGTATTTAATGCCTTCGCCAAAGCGAATAAATAATGATAAGATGGAAACGGTTATAACAAAAATCATTTAATTAAAGTAATGCAAAAATAGTAATACTTTAAAATAAATAATGAAATTAGGTAAAACTCTACCCATTAATTTTTCTCTATTAATTAATAATCAATTTAGGTTTGTCGCAACAGAATATCAGCAAACTATCAATAAGTTACCATTCGGCACATATATATAATTAATAAGCTAAAACTATTCTTTTTAAGGATAAAAACAGATGAAATTAATCTATAAACTAATACCTTTTCTTATAGTAAACATAGCATGGGCTTATGACATACAACCCGACTATGTCGCAGATAATAATGTTCATTTTGCTGGCACCGCAACGATAAAATCAAATATGCCTATCGGTAGCAGAATTACTGGACCTATTGAAGGACAGATGAGCACTAAAGTCCATGGCCGCTGTTCAAAAAATAATATTCGTATATTAGCAAGAATAAGTGATTATAATAGCTATGTAGATACTTATAATGGCAAGAAAGTTTATGCTACTGGAACGCCAGGTATAGGTTATGCAATAAACGATCATCAACATAATACAGCTGATCACGATAGTTGGTTTATGTGGGGAATGTTAAAAAATAACACCGACTATGTAACTGGTAAAATGGGAGGATACGTAGGCGTTAGTTTTTATAAAACCGGTAATATTCAACCAAATGCCACCATTACAAATTTAAATTTGGCAAAATTTTACTTACGAGGTCTTGGTGGTAACCCAGGGTCACGTCGTCTTATGGCTAGCTTAAAATTTGTTGGTAAACTAACAATAAAAGTCGAGCAAGATAATAACCGTGGTTCGAATAATAGCGGTTGGAATAATGACGGACGAGGCGGTAACAACAATAACAATAACAATAACAATAACAATAGTAATGATACCAAAATTTGGGCGACTCATTAATAAATAAAATAATGATAAAAACTATTTTATAAAAATAATTTTCCGTGGAGTTTTAACCATAACTCCACTGTTGTTATTAATTTTTTATTTATATATTTTCCTCTGTTCAATGAATTTGAATTTTAAAAAATAAAAATCTTATCTCTTACGAATAACTAAATTAGTGCCATTTATTGCTATTAAGCAGTAATAAATGTATTACATATATATTTAGACTATAAAATATAACACTAAACATATTTTTTAATGAATAACTCAATTAGCAATATTCCTCCGGCAATATTCCAGTAAGACTTTATAATAGTTATTTTAATTTGTAACCCAATGTTGGTATTTTATATTTTATTAAATTCTGCATCCCTATCGTCATCTTAAAGAAATTCAGGAAAAATAGCTAAATTTAAAAAGATTTTTTTAAGCGAAAAAAAATGAAAACACTAAAAAAACTCCAGTAGATGTTGCGAGCAGAGGCTATCGCTACTTTTTCAATTAATATAATCTATCGCATTAATAATTATCGAACGTAATGACTTAAAATATTAAATTTAAGCTATTAATACAACTAGTTTACTAAATTAATTCAATAAAGCGTGTATTTAATGCCTTCGTCAAAGCAGATAAATGATGATAAGGTGGAAACGGATATAACAAAAAACATTTAATTAAAACAATGCAAAATAGCAATACTTTAAAATAAATAATCAAATTAGGTAAAAACTCTATCTATTAATTTCTCTCTATTAATTATCAATTCAAGCTTTTTACAACAGAATATCAGCAAACTATTAATAAGTTACTACATAACATAAATATAAAATTAATACACTAAAACTTTTTTTGAGGATAAAACCAATGAAATTAATATATAAACTAATACCTTTGCTTATGGTAAACATAGCATGGGCTAATGATATAATACCCGACCATATTGGAGACAATTATGTCCATTTCGCTGGCGCAGCGACGATAAAAGCAAATATGCCTATCGGTAGCAGAATTATCGGTCCTCTTGAAGGACAGATGAGCACTAAAGTTCATGGCAGCTGCCCAAGAAACAATATTCGTATATTAGTAAGAACAAGTGATTATAATAGCTATGTCGATACTTATAATGGTAACAAAGTTTATGCTACTGGAACGCCAGGAATTGGTTATGCAATAAACGATTATCAACTAAATACAGCCGATCGCGATCGTTGGTTTATGTGGGGAATGGTAAGAAATAACACTGAATTTGTAGCTGGCCAAATGGGTGCCTATGCAGGCGTTAGTTTTTATAAAACCGGTGATATTCAACCTGATGCCACCATCACAAATTTTAATCTGGCAAAATTTTATTTACGCTGTCTTGGTGGTAATCCAGGGCCAAGTCGTCTGATGGCTACCTTAAAATTTGTTGGCCGACTAACAATGAAAGTCGAGCAAGATAATAATAGTGGTTCGAACAACGGTGGCTGGAATAATAGCGGACAAAGCGGTAATGGCAACAATGGCGGTTCGAATAACGGTGGCTGGAATAATGGCGGACAAGGCGGTAATGGCAACAATGGCGGTTCCAACAACAGCGGCTGGAATAATGGCGGACAAGGTGGTAATGGCAACAATGGCGGTTCGAACAATGGCGGACAAGGTGGTAATAACAACAATGGTGGTTCGAACAGTAGCGGACAAGGTGGTAATAACAACAATGGTGGTTCGAACAATGACGGACAAAGAGACAATAATCCAAATAACAATAACAACAACAATAGTAATAGCAATAATAGCAACATTTGGCCGACTCATTAATAAATAAAATAATGATAAAAACTATTTAATAAAAATAATACATAAATAATCAATAAACTTTATACGTATAAAAAAACTATTTTATAAAATAGTTTTCAGTGGAGTTTTCACTATAACTCTACTGCTATTATTGATTATTTTATATATTTTTCTCAAATCGAAGCACTGGCTGCTGTTATTATTACTGTACTTTTCATCTTTATTATTAAAAACCAAAATAATTGGCTATCTTGTTAATCAAAATAAAATTTCATTTAATAATACTTCTTTATAACTGCAAGTCTAGCAACATATTTTCAACAATCACTTAAGAGCAATAATATTTTTGTTGCAATTATCTGTATTTCGTTTAATGTTCAAAAATTATCAGTCACCCAAAAATCTGATAATGAAAATAATACACAACACCTTACGTTTGAAAAACAAAATTGATGAGCATAAATTATATGTTTAATTCTTCACCAAGTAAAAAAAATAACTTGGTAGCCTTTATCTGGTTACTTGTATTTTTTCTCTATTTTTCTACAGTTATTCAGATCATTGTAGTAACAACCGGTCAAAGTAATACTATTGGTCTAAGAGATTCTCTTTTATACAGTACTGTTTGGCTTATTCCAGCACTGTTTTTTTCTCGCCATATTAAATTGGTTACCGCTATTATAGGCATTATTCTCTGGCTATCCTCTGCGATCGCGTTGGCCTATTATATAGTTTATGGCCAACAATTTTCACAAAGTGTCATGTTTATCATGTTTGAAACAAACACACATGAAGCTAGTGAATTCTTAACACAATATTTAAGTATTAAAGTTATCGCAACCCTATTGGTTTATACGCTAATCGCTATTTTTTTATGGACACGCATAAAACCTGTTCATATATCCGTTTCTGCTAAATTTTTATTGTCAACGATTATTATTGGTATTCTTTTTGGCGCACCTTTTTACAAAAAAGTTATCAAATCCAACGGTGATCTCGATGATCTAATGCCATATCTAAATGCAAGAATGGCTTATGCTGCTCCTTGGCAATTTATCAGTGGTTATTTTCTCTATCAGAATCAGCTTACGAATATGGAGGCTATTTTAACCAACAATGCTAAAATTCCTCCGTTAAAAAATTTAATTGATAACAATGGTGCTACGCCAAGAACATTAGTGTTGATTATTGGTGAGTCGACCAGCCGAGGCCGCATGAGTTTATATGGCTATGGCCGTAAAACAACACCACAACTAGATGCATTAGCAGAACAATACCCTGATAATTTAAAAGTATTCACCGACGTGGTTACTTCACGCCCTTATACTATCGAAGTGTTACAACAAGCATTAACTTTCGCCGATCAATTACAACCCGAACTTTATAAAACGCATCCCTCCCTAATGAATATGATGAAGCAAGCGGGTTATAAAACTTTCTGGATCACCAATCAACAGACTATAACTCAGCGTAATACGATGTTAACTGCGTTTTCACGTCAGACCGATAAACAATATTATCTGAACAACGATATGGCGCAAAGTTCACGGCAATATGATACATCGGTGCTAACTCCATTCCAGGAGGTATTAAAAGATCCCGCAGAGAAAAAATTTATTGTTGTCCATTTACTTGGCACTCATATGAAATATGCCTATCGCTATCCAAAAAATGAGGGGATATTTGATAATAAAACAGATACTATGCCGGCTAATCTTAGCAAAAGTGAACAAGCCGATTATAACGACTATGATAGTGCACAACACTTCAACGATAAGGTAGTGGCAACGCTAATTAAAGATTTTGCTGCATCTAATGAAAACGGTTTTTTAGTCTATTTTTCTGATCATGGAGAAGAAGTTTTTGACACACCGCCACATCATATATTAGGTCGTAATGAAGCAGCTCCAACGCGCCCTATGTATGAGATCCCTTTTATTATCTGGCAATCACCGCAATGGATTAATACTCACCACCACCATTTAGATAACATGGTAAATAGGCCTTATAGTATTATGCATTTGATCCACACTTGGTCAGATTTAGCCGGTCTTAAGTATGATGGATTTGATGCCAGCAAAAGCGTCGTCAATAAAGATTTTCAGCCTACTCTCCGTTACATTGGCAATCCTTATAATAAACAACAACCACTAAAAACTTATGATCAACTAAAAAAATAATCCTTTCATTTATTCCCCTGGTTAATTCTCAGGGGATAAAACCACTAATCTTAAGATTTAAAGACAAAAATCATACCCCATAAGCAAATTTAAACTGACTGATCTTCAAACAAGATTATAGTGGCGTACTTTTATTTAAGATATCAATTAAATGATAACTAAAAAGCTAAATTATTAGTTAATAATGGCAAAAATAGCCGAATACCTGCTATTACTAGAACATTTTATTAATTAAATAAACTAATAATATCAGCTCGTTAAGTCAAAAAATTTAAAATTATTCATTAAATTATATGGTTTGTTCACTTTAATGCTGTTATGGTTATCATTCTACACAGTAGGATTGCATACAAAATGAAATACTAATGTGTTTAGTGCTTAATGGTATCAATTATTTTTTGACATATAATTTAACACTTAATTAAACAAAAATAATCAATATAAACATACGCTTAACTTGATACTAACCATGTATCTATACCAGGATATTGTATCAATTTCGATAAAAATATAATCAATATTATTTCTCATTTTAAATACATTTATTTAACAAAATTAAAAATAAAGGATGCCTTAGATAATTACACTGAAATACTAATTCAGGGCTTGTTAAATAATATGAGATCTAATATCAGCCTGACAAAAACGGAATCATTATGAAATCGAAAAGTTTAACTACTTGGATTATTATAGGCCTGATCACCGGGATAATCGTTGGATTTGCATTAAATTCACTTACCAGTACAGAAGTAACAACCAGCTACGCTAAAAATATTTCTATCATTACAGATATCTTTTTGCGTTTGATTAAAATGATCATTGCACCATTGATTATTTCAACACTGATCGTCGGGATCGCCAAAATGGGTGATGCCAAAACGTTGGGACGTGTTTTCTCAAAAACGTTGTTACTGTTCATGGTCGCATCTTTCATTTCAATTACCGTTGGTCTGGTTATTGTTAATATTCTCGCACCCGGAGTAGGTATCAATTTCGTGGCAAATACTAGTTCAGCGGTGACAAATATCGAACCCACGACCTTTTCTTTCCACAATTTTATTGCCCATGCTATACCCACCAGCATCATTGATGCAATGTCGCGCAATGAGATTTTACAGATTGTAATTTTCTCAATTTTTATGGGATGTAGCTTATCTGCTATAGGTAAAAAAGGTGAACCAATTATTAAAATTCTAGATTCACTGGTTTACGTAATGTTAAAACTAACAAGCTACGTTATGCTGTTTGCCCCCATTACCGTTTTTGCCGCTATCTCAGCCATGATTGCTGAACGCGGATTAAGTGTACTGATTAGTACTAGCATTTTTATGGGAGAATTTTACTTTACTTTAGCGTTACTTTGGTTGATCTTAATTGGGGTATCGGTGTTAATCGTTGGCCGATGTATTTTACACTTAGTCAAAAACATCATGCAACCCGCCTTACTGGCTTTTACGACTTCAAGCTCTGAAGCCGCTTTCCCTGGCACCTTAGAAAAACTGGAAGAGTTTGGTATTTCTAATAAGATTGCTAGCTTTGTTTTACCCATTGGCTATTCATTTAACCTTGTTGGTTCAATGGCTTATTGCTCATTTGCAGTTATCTTTATCGGTCAAGCATGTAATATTCATTTAAGTATGGGTGAACAAATCACAATGTTGTTGATTTTAATGCTGACATCTAAAGGTATGGCCGGTATACCACGCGCATCATTGGTCGTTATTGCAGCGACACTAACCCAATTTAATATTCCAGAAGCTGGCTTAATTTTATTAATGGGTATTGATCCTTTCTTAGATATGGGACGTTCAGCAACCAATGTTATGAGTAATGCCATGGGAGCAGCGCTTGTTGGTCGTTGGGAAGGTGAACACTACGGTGACGGCTGCCGAGGCACACCGAAAGAAAAATCTGACAATTTTTTTACCGATAAAATCAGTTTGAAATCTTAATAGCAGATAATATTCCAGCTAAATAGAACCAAGGCGCGCTGATCGGTGCGCCTTAATGATTTAAAATACAATTCAATTTATTGATTTTAAATATTAATTGATACCACTCGAGAAACGGTTATCCATTATCATTTTTAGCTCAATTACTTATGCTATTTTTTTTTCATTCCTCTAATTCTCATCTATGCTTAATAAATAACGGACATAAGCTACAGAGTTATACTTATCAAGTTGTTATATTGTTAAAATCTTATATCCTGTCTTATGTCTTTATCCAATAGATGTATCTATAATGTTAAAGTCTTTTTTATTGATTATAGACTTATTTATGATCGTCCATGAATATAGAGAAAGGAACCTATTAATGAACAAAAAAATTCTAAGTATGCTTATCTTGACGGGTATAATAACTGTTGTTACCGGTTGTGATGAATCGCCTAAAGTTGACGATGCTATCCAACAAACCAAGGAGAGCGCTGAACAAATAAAACAGGCTGGTACAGAAAAAGCGAAACAAGTGGTTGATGATGCAAAAGAAGCTGCGACCAATATAAAAAATAAAGCTGCTGAAGAAGCGGATAAACTATCGACAAAAGCAGATCAATTAAAAGAAACAACTCAACAAAAAACATCAGAGTTACAACAAAATATTTCAGATAAAGCGACTGAAGTCACAAATCAAGCAAAAGAGAAAGCAACTCAAGTTAAAGAAGGGTTTAATTCTGAAGTACAGACATTATCTGATAAAGCAGCAGCGGCTAAAGAGGATATAACAAATAAAGCAAACGCATTAAGCGAAAGCGCGAAAGAAAAAGCGCCTAGCATGCAACAAAATACTCAACCACCAAAACAATAAAATTCAATTAGTTTGATGAAAGAAAAGAAATATTGTTAAAAATTAATTGTAGCCAGAACCATTAAAAATAAAAATAATATTGTTTTTACACTTCCTTCTAACCTGATAAGGCCAGTAAATCTGGCCTCTTTTTTAACCTAGTTAGATTGATCACATGAAATTTATCATAATTTGACATTAATACTGTGACATGATTATTAAAATAGGTTCTAGATTTGTTACATCAAAAGTAATTTACAAAATAGTCTATTCGACAGTATCTTTATCAGCAGCCAGCGTTGGGATTAGACGCGACATTAATAGCATTATATATAATATTCTCATCAATAATGATAAACTATTAGATAAATATTGAATTAACAGAGAAATATAAAATTTTAGCTTTATACTTTTTAAAACAAATAGTTATTAGAATAATTTACTTTACTATTGTTTATATAAGTAATAATAAAGCAAATAAAAATCTATTCGATTTTACTAACTTAATGCCTCTTAAGCAGAAATAAATTAATCTCATGAGCAAAATAGATGCATTCAATATCACCGATTTACAAACATAAAATTCAACTAATCATTTAATATTGTTAATAATAGTAACATTATTAATTTAAAAATCTTTTTAACTTACCAGATTATAGACAGCTAATATAACTACCATAAAATAACATCGGTATCTGGATTAAAAGAACCAAAAATGTCTAGCATAAAATCCCCTTCCGAATAACTATCCCCTCTGATAAGAATACGATGTCCATTATCCGAATAATGCTTTACCTCAATTTTTCCAATCTTATTACTGAACTGTTCAACAACAAAGTCTTTATTTGTATTTTGCGCTTTATTGCTAATTTTCATAGCAGAGAGATCTATTTTATCAATTCCAGCCTGAAATCCTATAATCATGTCACAAGCTGAAGGTGTTGATTCTTTAGCAGAAAAATAAATAAAGCGATCTTCTTCAATAATTTCATGAGAGATAGCAGCGGTTCTCCGATCGGCTATTTGCTGCGTAGTTATTTGTTGTTGCGTGGTAGATTGGTTAGCTTCTGCTCCTATTATTCCAGCCGCATTGGCTGAATCAAATGCAGTTATCTCCTGTTCAATAGATTGCCACTGTTCTGGACTTAAAGTATCAAAATCAAACTTCTCTGCGCCAATACTTTGCATGGCCTGAGTAAACCGAATCGATTGCGGATTTACGCCATCACCCCAAAGTCGATCCGCACCAAGTCCCCCATAAATAGTATCATTGCCCGCTCCGCCTTTAATATCATTATTAACATCGTTACCGACAATAGTATCATTGCCATAACCGCCGATAACATTTTCAATAACGGTTCCCTTAGCGATTGAAACATTAGCTTTTAAACCACCAACATCAGAAAATGCACCCTCATTCAAATTTATTCGTTGCCTTTGAAAATAGCCGGAAAGATCTAAAGTATCATTACCTCCCGCATCCCATATGCAGCATATCAGCTCGATACGGGCATCATCGGTTAAATAGTAATCTTTGCCCGTATTAGAATTAAAACCATAAGTTGTATCTCCATATTTGGCCCATACAACCGTTGTATAGCGCTGATATCATCTAGCAATGGAGCCGCTGCATAAAATCCTTGAAAATAGGCACCGGTAGCATCCTCACGCCAATAACTCATTACACTGTATTGGCGAGAATCTTCCTTATAACGCGCATCAAACAAATAATTTAATCTAACACCCTCCTGTGCATTATATTCACCCGGATGAGATAAACCTAAGGCATGACCAATCTCATGAACATAAGTATGCCGGCCATAATTGCCATTCGTTGGATATAAATTTTCTGAATGATTCTGAACATTAAACCAGCATTCACCAGACAGAACCCCAGAATTGGGTAAATAAGCAAAAGCTTGACCTTTCGGTCTGTTAAAATTACCAAAATCAAGATCTGATCGGCCATTAAGCGATGATTTAAGCTTAAAAGTGATATTAGCGACATCAGCCCAAGAATCTAATGCCAGCAATATATGCTGCTGTTGTTGTTCACTAAGGCCAACCACCTGATTGGAACCAGGCGAATTTGCCTGTGACCAATCATAAAAAGTGTAAGTTATGTCAGCATGTCGACCAAGAACATTTTTTCCATTCCAAGTTGAATTTGCTCGCGATATTTGTTCTGCGGCTTTAGGAATATCATAAGAAGGTTTATTGTTAACCCCATAACTATAACCGCCTCTGGCATAATCATTTATTAGCTCGACAATTTGCTTTGACGCCGGTGAACGAGGTATAAATGATGCTTCGTGTAGCGTTACTGCTGGCTGTGATGAAGTCGGTGTTCTATCTATTATTAACGTATAGTCTAAATCTACATTTGAACCCGGTATCTTAATTTTTACATGTGAAGTTGGCATTGTGGTTACAGGCTGTGTAGTTGGTGACGTCGTTACAGGCTGCGTAGTTGGTGACGTCGTTACAGGCTGCGTAGTTGGTGACGTCGTTACAGGCTGCGTAGTTGGTGACGTCGTTGAGGTGACAACAGGCTGCGATGATGTCGGTGTCGTATGTATAACCTCATAATTTAAATCTACACCAGGCCTCTTAATCGTTACATGTGAAGTTGGTGACGTCGTTGTGCTATGCGAAGTCGGCAATGTCGTTGTGGTCTCTGTAGCGGGTAATGGGGTTGACCTATCAGAAGAATTAACAGTAGAGACTTGATCTGAAGTAGGTAATGTATACCGAGTATCCGATTGCTTGGAATTATTGTAATTTATCCTAACATGCGTATAACTTCCCCCCATATCCCCTCCTATTCTTAGATGTTAATTTTTTTAACAAACCATAATAGTTTATAACATTACTTTATTTTTACAAATTCACCGCCACCTACTTGCTTATTTTTAAATATCACTCAATTCGCCAATAATAGAAAAATTAAGAAATTGGTAAAATACCAACCGAAATAAAATTAGCAAAAATAGCTATTGAAAAGCCACCTCTACTTATTGAATATAAAAAACACAGACTATTATTTGATATAACGAAATAAATAAAGTCTGAGTTATCATTTTAATTAGTCCTGTTATCAGCACATTTAATTATGTATACAATCAGTAAATTATCCTTGTCTTTACTAATGTTCCTCTTTTGACAATAATTGATTTAATAAATCAAATGAAGAATGACTTAATGAAAGAATTTCTATTATTAACTCAATAAAATTTTGTTGAGTCATTTCTTGGGAAGTAAATGACCTTATTAAAGATTTTAGCTCCATAAGTGCTTGAGGATATATTCTTCCATCATGCGAAATATATTCTGGATGTAATTCTAAAAAATCCTCTTCATTGATTTTCTTTAATATCAATCTCGCCGCGTCATAGATCAATTGTATTAACAAATATTCTGGTTTAGGTAAATTTAGATGCCTTTCTGCTTTAGCAGAAATGATTTTTTGATTTTGATATAATCCAGCTAAGTCTTTGTAAAATTTATTATTTCTTATATGCTGTTCATCAGCTAAAACTAACTTATTCGGTTCATATATTTTAGGTTTTGTCATCCATTCTTCTTTAGGATCCTCAAACGTTTTGCTCATTGAAAAAGGATAAGCGATTACTTTTTTGTCAAATATATTAGCTAATTTTTGTCCTAAAGACTGGCTACCAAAGGTACTAAAACAAGATTGTAACTCTATCGTATCTATTTTTTGTAAATCAATCGAGTTCGTTTCCTGCATTGATAATCCTTTAATAACATTGGCCAGCTCTAATGCATCCATATCATTAACAATTGATGGTGCTCCTTGCACCTTAATAAGTAATTTATTGCCATCCACCGTAAAGAGAGAACCTTTACCTAATAAAGCGCTTTGTCGCATGGATTTTAGATTGATTTGTCCAATAGTTACCTGCTGATCATCAGATTTGTTATTAAAAAAATTATTAAATTAGCTGGGAGAAATGAGTTCATTATCATATTTAGACGTTTTTTCTAAATGTTCAGAAAATAGCGTAATGAAACCTTTTTTTCCAATACTCATCATTATATAGCTAACTTGATAATCGGTTTTGTGAAAAATAACCAAAGTACCTGATGATAATGCAGTCAATTGATTAACATCACTAATTTTTTCTTTATTAGTTATCACATCATTAATTGTTGTTTTAGAATTGTCAGAGTCGCGCAATATTTCGATTGTGTCACTAAAAATTAAAGCTTGTTCAGGAGATAACTCGCCAGACTTTTGTAAAATAAGCGAAATAAAGCTGGGTGTGTTTTTTATTTTTTTCCCATCTGCTAAATATTTATAAACAGTCGTTAATAACGAAGAATCTTGTTCCGACGAATCTTTTGGATAACCAGCATAAACAAAATATTTTGGTATAGTTAATGGATTTAATACTTTTAATGTTTTTCCTGTAATAAGAGGAATGAGTTGCTCCGCCATAAGAAATTGCATTCCATCATCTAAACTAGGATCTAGCGCATTACTTGCCATAGTGGCAAATCGCCCATTTCCAAGGCTAACCATTGTATGAACCCGTGATTTATTTTTATAGACTAATTCAGAATCATTATCGCTAAAAACAACCAATTCTCCTTTTTTAAGCTGTAATAGTTGATCGATTGTGGTAATTTGATGGGCTTGTTCAATTAGTTCATTAAGTTGTTCATATCTGCTTGATCCTGCTTGTTGAGATATATTCTTTAATCTATCAATTAATTTTGTTTTTTGCGCCTCATTAATTAGACCGCTATGCTGTAATATTTCAGCAGTAAAAGTAAAATTATCCTTAATTGGCAGATCTGTTGTTGCGATTTGATATATTTGATCGCGTATTGTCGGGGTCGCATTTGAATCAATATTTGGTAATTCTATTAAATCATTTTGATTAATATCTTTTTTTACTGTCTTCCAATACCAAGGTGGTGTAATTAGAATTTTTTCACCATCGATAATTTCATTAGGCGCATGCCCTGGGTAGGCGTTATAGACATCTGAAGCTCTATTTGCAGTGTTAAAATCTTTGTATTTAATTAATTTATTGCTCCCTGCAGCAATATATCTTTTTCCCCATTCGGTTTCCTCTAAAATAAGAGGCGCATTTAGACTAGGCATTCCCTCATTTGCAAACTGATGTGCAGTCAAATCAAATACATAATTTTTATCGTTTTTTTTGCCTAAAACAACAAAGTGATTTAACGGCATTTCATCAGTTGCATCATCCCAAATATAAATCCCTCGGTATTTAATGTTAGTCATATCGTGATTAGCCATAAAATTTGCTACAGGTTCCATTAATGATTCGCATTGTCCGATTGGACTAGTAATTTTTTTATTAATCGTATCATCAGCTTTCAGTTGAGCGAGATATTCCACTGATGGAATGTCATTGGTTAGATTATCGGGGTTAATCCTAGACAGCATTTTTATCTCAAAACGATTTTCAAGTTCATTAGGCTCAAGCTTTAATATTTTGCTGCTTTGCTGTAACTGATCATTTTTTGAAAAATTTTTTATTGCATCATTAATATGCAAGCTTTTTTTTATAAATTTATTCTTTAGGTAAAGCTTTATTGATTTTGCTAATGTTTTACTTGCAACTTCAGAGAGAGATTCACCAAGTAATTCGGCGACAATATTAATGATTCCCTCTTTTAAATAAAGATAATATTCGTCTGATGTATCACTAATCGCTGCCTGAAAAAAAGAAGGCGATGCCGCCAAAATACTTTGATATGCTACCCCTGTGATTGACCCGATTAAAAGGGTTGGCGGAGAAAAATATACCTCAATATCTTTAAATCGTTCAAATAATTCAAATAATAATGCCTCATTAGGAGAACGTACTAATATATCCGCTTCTTCAATATTAAATGTTAGAATATTTTCATATAAATAAGAGTAATCCCGTTCTTTTTTAATTAATTTCATAGTAGAAATATTGGGATCGCTATAATTACTAAAATGATTTTTAAACCATACTTTTAACATTATATTATTATCAATTTTCATTTTCATATCACGAAAAGAAGCAAATTTAAGACGTTCACCCGTTAAAATTGAAACGACGTCAATCGGTGTATCTATTGGATTAATTTTGTCATTAATAATATCATTTCCCGTTCTAGGTCCCCTATTTTTATCTGCAAAAAAAAGCAACAATGGGCTAGTTTCAAGTAAGTAATAGGATTGTTCTTTTTTGTTATAAGTTGCTAACAGCTCTTTTAAAAAAATATAAAACTTCTCTTTCATTTCATTATTATTTTTTAAATTTTCTATTTTGGAGATGTAGATATTTTGAATATCAGTATTATTTATTTCACTTTTTATTTTTTCTGTATATTGAAAAGGAAAAATTCCATTTTTATAATTATCATCACGCTTATATTGTATGTTTTCAGATAACCACTTTCTTTCTTTTCCTAATAAAATATCCCGTATTGTATATTTCATCTCAATTGGCGGGTAAAAATTTTTACTAGCTGCATTAACTTCAGGATTAAAAGAAACAGAGTTATATCTAAAAATTACTTTATCCTTTAAATCAACATTAGTTATATTATTTTTTTCACTTAAATTTAATAAAAATATTGTTAAATATTTTTCTAAGTCTGGTATTTCATCTCTCAATGCATCTTTTTTTCTTTTAATAAATCAATATTTTTTATTAAGTCAAAATCTTTTTTTAATTGTTTTGCTTCCTCATCTAAATAGTTAATTAATGCAATATTATATTCTTTGGGGTATTTTATATTAACTTTATTTCTTATTGATAAAGGTGACTGACTTTCTTTAATATATCTAGTTAAGCAATCAAAAATAGTTGTTGTATCATATTTTATTTTATCATTTTCATCTATGTAACTATAAATCAACTCAGTATCAATAATATCGTTTATTGATAAATCACCAAAAGCATGTTTATCGGTATCATTAATAGATTTAATTATATTATATATTACGTAAATATTTATTAGGTCATTTGTTCCATTATAATTTAATTTGTTTTTTTCGTAAAATAACTTTGTAATATGATTAATTAAATTAACAACCTCCAATGTCTTTCCTACATTTTCATTGCTTAAATTCTGGTTTAATAAAGAATCAATTAGCTCTTGATAAATTTCTTCTTTTTTAAAATGTAAAGGTGGATTTTTTATATCGGATAATTTTTTATCAATATAATTTTCCATAATAATGGAATAATGTTCTTCAACTTTTTTGTATTCCTCATCTATTAATAAATTAAAATCATTGACTTCAGATAATAATGATTCTTTATCACTCATTGAATTATTTATATTATAAACCTTTTCTTTAAAAGAATTAATTTTATCAACAACTTCTTCTAATGTTTTAGATTCCAAACTAAAACCAGTAATATAAATATGATTACACTGTTCAGATAACAGTAATATGCTGCGATAAATTTCAATATCTTTTTCTTGATTAATAATATCTTTTTTTAAAAATTCATATTCGTTACTTATTTTAGATAAAGATGAATATAAAACCTTATCCTTTTTTATATCAAAGTTAATTTCATTTATTTTATCTTTTAACTCAATATAATGGATACTTTTTTTGATATCATAGAATTGTTTTATATTTTTAATTGAAGTGTCCATAAGGTCAATTAGCATATTAACAGTTACATCTGCTTTATTTTTCGCTAAAGTCACATCTCTAATACTTCTCTTTTTAGCGAGGTTATTGTTTTTAATTTCATCATTCATGTTTATTGAATTATCTAAAGTCAATAATTGATCTTTTATTTTTATATCTTCCTGTTGCAGTAGTTTATTTTCTTTTTGGTAGCTCAGATAGTTATGGGAGTAACAAAGATCAGCAAGTTTATTTATCATCAATATATCCTAAAAAATAATTTGTATTTAAAGTTTTAAATATAGAAAATTTTAACAACTGCGCAACAAATTTAATGCTGTTGTATGAAATATTTATTTTCTTGCGCAAAATTTAAGCATTGACATAATTTTTCATCAACAGCTACATTAAGCAGTTAATCCTATTTATCGATAATTAATAGCTTATTATTTTAAATTTTTTAATATATTGAAAATATTTTTGTATAAAGCTCTATTCATTGGCTAGTTAACTTGAGAAATATAACCATGGCGCTTTTATCATCCTGTATCTGCGCTATAAAGTTCAGCAATCCTTTATCAATTTTAACAATCCAATATGTCTAAAAGTAAATAATAGTAAATAGAGCATTGTGTAGAAAAAACGAAAAGAGCAAAAACCCTTCAAGCTAATCAGTTCCAAAATACTCTACCAAAGACAATCTACTTAGGTTTTTGAGATTGAAATTAATTATTAAGCAAAAAAGCACAATAAATTGACCGCATCAACAAAAAAATCATTTCCATTAATATCATTAAAGCGTTAAATCTTGACATCTACCAATCAGTGCTCAAAGATGAATATAGGTAACCATTTAATGTAGCCACTAATGAAAAAATTATTGCAACAGAGGAAAAGGGGTTATTAGTCGCAAATAATCTGTCAATGGATGAGACTGATAATGAGAGTAAACGATTTGGCAATAATACGATGAACACTTGCAATATCAATGAGAAGAAAAGGAATATGGGGATTAGAACATATTTGTACAATATTATTATATTTGTCGCGCTGTTCTATTCTGGAGCGAGCACAAAAAGCTATTGTTTAGAAAATACAAATGAGGTTCCTTTTCCTAAAAATAAATTAAATAAAAAAGTTAATGACTCAGATAAATATATACTTCCTGATCGAAGAATCGTTGCTTATTATGGTAATTTTGACTCAAGAAAAATGGGCGTATTAGGCGAGTATTCTCCCTTACAGATGTGGAATAAATTAAAAACTGAAGCTGCACAGTGGAATGCAGCGGATCCAACAACCCCAGCGATAATGGCCTTGCACTATGTCGCCATCGTTGCAAGTAATTATCCAAGTAACGATGGTCAATACATTAACAGAATGAACAAATACCAGATACAAAATGCAATTTCAATCGCTGGTATGGAAAAAGACACCATTTTATTTTTAGACATCCAACTCGGATTGAGTGATTTAAGATACGAGGTGGCAAAACTTCATTCTTATTTAAAAATGCCAAATGTTCATTTAGGCGTAGATCCTGAGTTTATGATGCATAATGGCAATATACCTGGGAAGGTAATAGGTTCGATATCTTCTGTAGAGATCAATTATATTATTGATTATTTATCAAACTTGGTTGAAGAGTTTAATCTACCACCTAAAGTTTTAATCATTCATCGATTCACAAAGAGAATGGTAATTGATTTTGACAAGGTGAAAAAATCGAAAAATGTGCAAGTGGTGTTAAATATGGATGGTTTTGGCGCTCCAGTTTTAAAAAAAACCAAGTATAGCCAAGTAATATCTTCAGAACCTAATGCTATTTATACCGGGATAAAAATATTTTATAAAAATGATTTAATCTCTCCTCCTCACAGACTGCTTTCCAAGCAAGAAATTCTTAATTTAGAACCAAAACCTTTATATATACAATATCAATAATAGCTATTCACCCTTTAGCGTAAATTAAGAAGAGAGCAGCTCACTTCCAACCGCTGACATATTAACAATATGTTTTTCTATTTAAAAAATAATTGATTTTATATACCATCTCTGTATTTTGATAATTTTTTATCAGACAGATATACGACACCTGTTGTTAAACCTGTATGGTTACATAAATAATATTTTTCGTAAATTTCATGTTTCACCGTTTTTTAACGATAAGTACTTTCAAACCAATGTCGATTATTTAATAAGCTATCCTGGTATTTAATAAAGTAAATAATTTACCGGCACTCGACGAAATATTATTCATCTTTAATGTCGTTATTTTTTTGCCATTTATTTTTTGTTACAGACTAACACAATATAACGTAACCCGATGCTATTAAATTATATTTATAACATTATTTTACTCTTTTCCTTTATTAAATTTTCCAAATAGAATCTATTTAACATAAGGTAAATCTATAGCTATAACGACAATCAACTAAAACTTTCCATTTGATAATAAGATAGTAGTATAATGCTCATTTTCATTCGCAATTATTTAACTAATTTTTATAATAGAAGTTAGTTGAAATTTTCAAAAAATCACATCAATTAAATTAACTTAACTTAATTTGTGTAGCATAGTGATATATTAACATTAAGTTTACTATTTAATTTGTTACTATTAATATAATATTTGAAATAGATATAATTCATAGTGTCTTATTATACAGATTTATTGGTATTTTGTTCAGACGTCGATTCAGTTGCTAATCCATTTATTATATGCTCATAAGCATTATCTCTTAGAAATTTAGCTTCATTTTTTATTTGCTTAATAACATAATGGTTATAATGTTGTGTATAAATAGCTTTGGCTTGTTTATCAAGCTGGATTAATTGTTGCAAGTCATTCCAACTAAATAATTTATTAGATGTACCATCTTGATGTTGTAAAGCTTCTTTGATTGTTTTGTTTTCTGTTGTTAGCTGTAAAAAATCGTGTGCACAAGATTTTAATATTTTTTCTTTGGTAGTTGTTGGTAGTAATATTTTATGCTCTTTTTGTATCTGCTCTAACCTAGGTATTAAATCATAGTATCCTTGTTGGTTTATTAATTTAATTTCAAGATAGTCAACCCTATATTCACCTAAGGTAAGCATATCTTTTATTATTTTTAGATCATCTAATAATAAACTAGTAGATTGGCGGATAAAATGTTTATTTGGTTGTTCTATAAATCGTTTTTGGCTCTTTTCTACTCTGTCAAATAATTGATTTACTTTATCGAAAACCTTTTTATGTAATGTTTGTGCCGTTAGTAGAGTTTCATTCTGATATGCTTTATTAAGAATCTCTAGAATTATTGACAGTAATTTTGCTTCTGCTAAGATTTTTTGTTGTTGTAGCATAGTATTAGTAGCTACTTTAACAATAGTATTAAGTGTATTAGTCGTTGTTGTTGATGGTGTTGCTTGATTGGTGTCAGTAGCGGTTTTTTTAGCTATATTTTTCGTTAACTCATCAAAATTTAAACGTTTATCAGATGAATTTTTAGCTTCTTTAGCACCTAAAAATTTTACTTCTTGCACCTTACTTCTTATGCGGATAAAGGCTCCATAGATAGTCGCTGGAGCCCCAATTACGGCAGGTACAAAGCCTACCGGCGCACCAACGCCAGTCATTGCACTTAAAGAACTTAATGCCATCGCTGACTGCCCAATAGCCGTTACAACTCCATACTCCAATCTTTGCTTAGAATTATAATGTATTTTGCGATCTGCTATCTCTTTTAATTGAGCAATATTT
Organism: Ormyrus nitidulus; assembly: GCA_900474335.1. Lineage (NCBI taxonomy): Eukaryota > Metazoa > Arthropoda > Insecta > Hymenoptera > Ormyridae > Ormyrus > Ormyrus nitidulus. The sequence goes on along the minus strand of UCOL01000040.1, from coordinate 43,867 downwards.
TCTTTAATAATCTCTTGTTGTTGGTTGTTTTCTAATAAAGTACGATTTTCTTGCAGTAACTTATCCCGTTTATATCCAGCAATGGTTTGAGAAAATCCATAGGTTGTCATCATTATTTGGGCTGGCAAAAGTAGAATATTGCTTACCATTGCTGCCGAATCACTAGCTACTTCTGCTGCCTGGATCCCTTGTGATAACAATAGATCTGCAATTGATTTTGCAGACAAGCCAACCATTCCTGCCGTCATCAAACTCATCGCCGCAGCTTGTAATGGAGAAGAATTGCGTTCAATTCTAACGGCAGGAAGTTCTTGTTTTATACGTTGATACTCGTTAGTTATATACCGTATCTTAGCTGTGCAATAATCCTGTTCTTGCAAGTACTTCCAAGCAGCACACATTTGCTGGATATGTTCGCTATTTTCTTGTTGATTTTCACCTTGTAACCAATCAATCCAAGCATCAAAAAACTGTTCAACTTCTCTTTCAATGAGTTTCTTGTCGATATTATTTGCAACATTAATTTGCTGTAGTGCTTTTAATATTTCCTGTTTTTTTCCTTAATTTCTTTTATAAATGAGGGATAAATATCCTGAAAATTTTCTATTGATTCATCAATAGCACCTTTAGCACCTATTCCAACCAAAGGTATAGCGGGTAGTAATATACCTAACGATAATAATGCTTGTTGAAATTGTGGTAAGATTTGTCCTGTCGCCCCAGTAAATTCATCAATACCATCAATAGAACGTAAGTAATGATATGCTGAACTTGCTATTTTTTTACAAGAAGTTTTTGCACTATTTAATATATTTTTTTGTTTATCTACTGCATTTGGCTGGATAAAGATAGAAGGTGTAGATTCGTTATCTATATTTTGATTAGAATTACTGACATTATTTATCATAGAAGAAAAAGTTGATTGTTCTATATTATATTTAGCTTCTGGAATCTTTTCCAAAGAATTAGTTGGGTTATTCGAATTTGCAAAAAAGACAGTAGAAGGAGAAAGCATATTAATATCTCATAAATGTAAATGATACTGATTACCAATATCATTTATCATATCAATTTTTTTTATCCTAATGGTAGCTTTTTATTGGTAACTTTTAGTTTTATCACATTAATTGTAAAAAATTTAATTTGGCTAGAATAGAATGTTTTTTTAGACAACAAAAGCATAAAAAAATTTTTTATGCAAAATAAAATAATAAAAAAACGCCTTAATAGATAAAATAATAATTTTTTCGACTTTTATTGTACCTTTAATTACATGAAATGGATGAATAATAATTATTCTAATTGAATTATTATTTACTTCATTAACAATAAAAACCGAATAATTTTAAGGGCTATTTTATGAAAAAACCATAATAATAATGAATAGAGTAGTAATAACACCTATACTTTATTTTCTGTGAAAATTTTATTTAATAAACATGAATAATATTAAGATATGGTAGCGTTTATTTTTATTCCTCTTAATTAAGTTTCGTTATTATATTGTATCAATAGGGTATGATAAATTTATTATTTTTCATTAACATTAGTAGACCAGCAAAGACTACTCTGCTGTTTTTTTAGTCAGCTAACAGATAAATTTGGACTGCCACTAGCAAGTCTTCCCTTTTTGAAAATACAAGTATGTTCGCCAGCAACGATAGCAACTATTATTTTAACACTCCAATGTAGTGCGCCAAATTTATTGCTTCCTTCGCTATAATATAATTGGTGATATTTATGATGAACAAGGTATTCCACCTAGCAATATGATACTAACATGACAAAATGATCACCTAATGCAAAATTATTAACCGGTGATCATTGTTTAGTGCAATAAAATTGGTGTTATTTGTGCTTGGGTTATTATTGTATTTTCAAAATTAGCATAAAAACCTAACCTAGCAATGATGATAACTATCATTAACCTAGTTTTAAATTAGTTAGCAATTGTTGCATGTTCTATTTTGCAGTTTTTAACCATAATTGAAAATAAAATTAAAGATAAAATATCTAATGGTATACCACCCCTAAATTCTGGAGAAAAATCAATGGAAAATAATCTTATTAATTCTCCCCTTTTCCGTCAACAAGCCTTTATCAACGGTCAATGGGTCGATGCTGACAAACATTCAACATTTAATGTTATCAATCCTGCTAATGGTGATGTAATTGCTAAAGTCAGTGATTTAGGCAAAATCGAAACACAAAATGCAATTGCTGCCGCTGACAAGGCATTACCCACCTGGCGAGCGATGAGCGCAAAACAACGCAGTCAAATTTTAAATAAATGGTTTTATCTGATTATGGAGAATCAGTCCGCCTTAGCAGAAATATTAAGTCTGGAGCAAGGTAAATGCCATAGCGAGGCAATAGGTGAAATAACTTATGGCGCTAGTTTTATCCAATGGTTTGCGGAAGAAGCAAAGCGAACCTATGGTGAAACGATCCCTGCTCCTGTCACTGATTGCCGAATAATGACCATTAAACAAGCTGTTGGTGTTGTAGCTGCTATTACGCCGTGGAATTTTCCCAATGCCATGATCACCAGAAAAGTTGCACCTGCCCTGGCAGCCGGCTGTACCGTTATTCTAAAACCCGCCGCTGAAACACCGCTGTCGGCTTTAGCATTAGCCGTACTTGCTGAAAAAGCAGGTATTCCAGCCGGTGTTTTGAATATTGTACCTAGTACCGATGCAAAAACGATTGGTTCGGTTATGACAGAAAGCCCCATTGTCCGCAAATTAACTTTCACTGGCTCAACACAGGTGGGTAAATTATTAATGGCACAGTGTGCTAATACCGTCAAAAAGGTCTCATTAGAGTTAGGCGGTAATGCACCTTTTATTGTTTTTGATGATGCGGATTTAGAAGCCGCGGTTCAAGGTGTATTAGCAGCAAAATTTCGTAATAGTGGACAGACTTGTGTTTGCGCTAATCGTATCCTGGTTCAAGCTAATATTTATGATGAGTTTGCAAAACGGCTTAGTGCAGCAGTAAAAACTCTGCGCATCGGGCCGGCAAGTCAAAAAGATGCACAACTCGGCCCGTTAATTAATCAGCAAGCAATCGATAAAGTAAAACAACATATTACAGATGCTATCGAGCTAGGTGCACAGCTATTAACCGGTGGCTATGTTGCTTCACAAGGAAAGTTATTCTTTGAACCAACAGTATTGATTAATGTAAATAATCAAATGAAAGTCGCTAAAGAAGAGACATTTGGTCCATTAGCACCAATATTTAAATTTACTGATGAATCAGAAGCGATTCAGTTAGCTAATGAAACCGAATTTGGCTTAGCCGCCTATTTTTATTCACGCGATATTAGTCGCATCTATCGTGTTGCTGAAGCATTAGAGACAGGTATGATTGGTATCAATGAAGGACTTATCTCTCACGAAATGGCGCCTTTTGGTGGTATTAAACAATCAGGACTTGGGCGCGAAGGTTCCCATTATGGCATCGATGAATTTTTAGAAATAAAATATCTCTGTTTTGGTAATATTAAAGCGACTATATAATTTAACGTAATGAAATATTAATATTTTTTATAAAGAATGAAAATTTGAGGGTAATGTTAACTAATAAAATTTGTTTCATTATCCTATTTAATGTTAATTTTCTATTTACTTTTTATATCACTAATCATATAACTTTATAATTATTTATTATATTAAACTTCAGTTTAATAAAAACAATAATTTTGAGTAGTCTATTTTGCCATTAAATTTAAATTATTAACAAATTTTGACATCGTTTAGTTAACATCTATAATTTATAATTAAAGATAATATCTGATATAATATTATAAAATATATCAGGTGCTTTGATAATATTATCATGTATATAAAATCGAATAGTTAATTTTGTATTAATAGGATCTTATAATGTTTTTACCTTTCCTCATCGCTTTTCTGGTTACTATTTCACTTATTTTCAAACAGAGAAAACTAAGTTATCTACTTTTATTAATGCTGTTTATTATAACTATTTTATTATTTAAATATCATGCAACCGACAATATTAATCTATCTTTTTAGTTAGAGAATTATGATGAAAACACTATCTTCAACAAAAATCATTTCTAACCTAAATATCCTAGGATTATTAGGAATATGTGCGATATTAATTGTTGCGTTCTATTATCACATTATATTACATGAAATACCATGTCCACTATGCTTATTACAACGAGTGGGCATTATAATGATAGGCATCGGTTTTCTATTTAATCTTATCCTTGGCATTAATCAGCGCCATTATAGCATAATTATTTTTAGTTCTATCACCACATGTATGACGGCAACCCGACAAGTGTTAATTCATATTCTGCCAGGTGATCCTGGATATTACTCCACCGTCTTCGGTTTGCATCTTTATACTTGGTCGTTACTTTTCTCTTTAGCTATTATTCTATTCATTTCAGTATTAATGTTATTCAATACCGCTGAAATACAAGTCGCAAAATCCCCTGCTAGAGAAATAGCAATATATTTATGTTTTTAATATTCGCTAACCTTATATCCACCATACTGGAGTGTGGGCTAACACAATGCGTTGATAACCCCACGTTTTATAAATTATTAAATTAAAAATTTAATTTATTATCTATTGAAAATCCACGACTTTTTAACTCAGCCCAAAAACTACAGGTAAGGTTTAAAAGAATAAGTTTTAGGAAAAGTAAGAAGTTTTTTTGTAATAAGAGTTTAACAATAAACAATGACTACAGCGGCAGCAACTAAACTGGGGCTATACGCCCCAGTTCGTCATTAATACTGCGTGAAATATTGCTGGATTTTCTTCGGATCTTTTGTTTGTGTCAGTGCCAACATAAGTAGCACTCGGGATTTATAGGGGCTAAGCGTTCCAGACGCAATGAAACCGTGTTTGTCATCATCAATTTCACCGTTACGTGTGGTTGGCCCGGAAGAAACACGGGAGGAACGCACCACGACCAGCCCTTTTTGGGCGGCATCGGATAACGTATTTAATAAGGCATGGGAGATATTGCCATTGCCTACGCCCGCGCTAACAATGCCCTGATAGCCGTTATCAATAAAGGCCTTGGCTGGAATATCAGACGCATTAGCGTAATTGTAGACAATACCCACCTCTGGCAGTTGGGTCAGCTTGCTGACGTCAAACGGTGTTTGTTTAGTGTGCTTTTGCGCAGGCGTCCGGGTATAAGTGACTTTGCTGTCGGAGACAGACCCCAAAGCGCCATAATTGATTGACTGGAAGGCTCCCAAATTCTCAGTATTTAATTTCGTTACATCCCGTGCATCAAGTACCTTGCCATTCATCACTAGCATCACACCCCGCCCGGCGCTGTCCGGTGACGCTGCCGTCACGATTGCGTCGTACAAATTTGCCGGTGCGTCAGAGCTAAGTGCAGTCACCGGACGCATCGCACCTACCAGCACTACAGGTTTCTCACACTTCACTGTCAGGTTTAGAAAATAGGCAGTTTCCTCAATGGTATCGGTACCGTGAGTAATAACAAAACCGTCGGTGCCAGAACACTGCGCGTTTATTTTTTGCGCCAGCTTGAGCCATACCGTCGTATCCATATCCTGTGAGCGAACAGTAACCACCTATTCACCTTTAACATTGGCGATCTGCTTTATTTGCGGCACCAGCGACACTAGCTGATCGATTTTAATTGTCCCGGGTGTATAACTGGCTTTGACCGGTGACTCACCGCTGCCTGCGATAGTGCCGCCGGTTGCCAGGACAGTAATATTAGGTAGTGCGAAGGCTGAACAAGAGCAGGAAACACCGAAGGCTAGTACCAGAAAGCTGATTTTCATTTTCGTTTTCATTTTACTATTCCTTAAACAATGAAAGTGCCGCTTCATCATACAAGGGTAGAAACACTCGCAATGCTGTTTATGATCAAACAAAGAAGAGAAAGTGGTAAAAATACTGAGAAGCAGGTATTGACAGGTAATTTTACTTAGTTAGCTCGTACGTGATGGATCTTCCTTATGCTCATGGTGTGATGCAAGTCTATTTTATGATTATTGCTATAAGGTCAGGATCTTCCCTATCTTGGTGGGGTATTTTCTTGTCAGGACTTCATCTAGATGCATATAGCCAGTCAGTTAATAATTTAGCCTAGCCTAAATAAAAAAATCTTGCTTGGTTAGAAACGGTAGATTGTATAAAAAAACACTGAATAAACATACCAATGGCATCGTTAATGAAACTTGCATGTACTCCCTCCCCCATCTGGCTGATAACGACTTAGGCCCAATTGCCAATGGCGATGGCAATTGGGGATCCTGCGTTAATAAAGTGAGTCACTATCTAATCAGACTTGAATTACGCCAATAATTATTTTTCTTCTATGCTTGATGCTTTATTTATATCCTATTTTTATGAGGTTAAGACGTGTTTCCAATAAGTCATTTATCAACGGTTTTTCCTGCTGCTTTTCACAACGAAAATGATCCACCCAACATGTTACTACAGCGATTAATCTCATCTTCGACTCATATCCAGGGAGAAAGTCGCTTGCTGCCTAATGGATTAACGGCTCGTGATAATTTCCCATTATTATTTAAAATTGTCCTTGATCCGGTCAATGAACAACCCGAAATAAATGGTTTTTTGCCGTCAGATGACTTTGAAACCTTATACCCTATGATTGGCAAGCAAGGAGAAACAACCATTGTTGCCGGCAATTATGATGAAATAGTGCGATTTGTCTCCCACAATAAAGCCTATGCAATTTTTGCTATTGCTGCTTTTGGCTTACCGGCCGTCTCATTGAAACAAAATTTTGACGATCCAGACACTAGCGCGATAGCGTTGCTATTTTCTAAAACAGGCAGTTTACAAAGAGCAACAAACTTTGATGAAATACATATTTTAGGCCCGATTAATCCAGAGCGAGTGGTTCTATTGCATACCCCCTATAGTGATCTTAATACACTACAACCAGAGGTAGTTGAAAAACTTTCACGCACTTATGAGCAAGTCGTGAACCAATATATCAATTCCGCTAATAATAATACTTTTGATATCTGGTTCAACCTCTATCCTCAAGATGAAGCGTTATCCTCTCGTCCCATAACTAATGAATTTACCCAACAGCAGATGAATAATGGTAATTTAGCAAGGAAAGTAGAGTACAATAATATTCCTCATCATTTACTTACTCAAAGTACTAGTCAAACTGACACTTTGGCAGAAAAAGAAACAGTAAAATTAGTCACCCCTGAAACGTCAACAGAGAGGATATTATTAGGTGCAGAAGGGATTACAAACGCCAGTGGACTAAAAGGGGTTAGTGAAAAATATAGCCTGGATTTGAATACACTAAAAGATTACCCCCAAACAAATAGCACTCTCTCGGCAAGAGGGAAAGTTTTTTTAGGTGGCAAATCCAATAAATTAACTCCTGAGATATTAAAAACGATAATGTCATTAGGTAAAGACGGGATCGCAAATGCCGGTGGACTAAAAAGGCTCAGTGAACGATATAATGTGAATTATTGTACGTTAAATAATTACTTTAATGCAAATGGCACCCTCACTGTCAGCGGGAAAAACTTTCTAGGTGACAAACCCAATAAAATAACCCCTGAAATATTAACAGAAATTATATCATTAGGTGAAGACGGGATCGCAAAAGCCGGTGGATTGAGGGGACTTAGTAAACAATATAATGTGAAATTGGGTACGTTATATAATTACATATATAAGAATGGCACACTAACGGTTATAGGGGAAGCTATACTAAGCGGCAAACCCAATAAAATAACCCCTGAAATATTAACAGAAATTATGTCATTAGGTGAAGACGGGATCGCAAAAGCCGGTGGACTCAAAGGGCTCAGTGAACAATATAATGTGAGATTGGGTACGTTAAAGAATTACCTTAATAAAAAAGGCACACTAACGGTAAGAGGGGAAGCTATCTTAGGCGGCAAACCCAATAAAGTAAGCCCTGAGATGTTAACGGAAATTATGTCATTAGGTGCAGAAAGGATCGCTAAGGCCGGTGGACTAAAAGGGCTTAGTAAACAATATAAGGTGAATTTGGCAACCTTAAATCATTACATTGACAAAAATGGTAGGCTCACCGTTATGGGGAAAGCTTTTTTAGGCGTTGAATCCAATAAAATCACCCGTGAAATGTTAACAGAGATTATATCATTAGGTGCAAAAGGGATTAAAAAGGCCGGTGGACTGCAAGGACTCAGCGAAAAACATAACGTGAATTTGAGTACGTTAAATAGTTACCTTGATAAAAATGGCACGCTTAAGGTTAGAGGGGAAAGTTTTTTAGCGCGCGCGCGTCAATAAAAGTTGCTCTGCTGTTTTTAGCTGTGAATTTTTAGACCCTGGCTGACATACTTTGTATATATTAACAGGATATGAGTTGAGGTTTAAATATGAACAAGAAAGATGAACAGGAAGTAATAAGAAGAAAACTTAGGATACTGGCTCATGTAGAAGAAACCAAAAATGTAAGCAAAACATGCCGTTACTGGGGGATCTCTCGTGACACTTTTTATCGCTGGAAAAAAGAATATAAAACACAGGAAGAAGTAGGACTGATTAACAGTAAACCCTGTCCCGAAAACCCCTCTATTCGGGTAGCTTTCGTGATTGAGGAAAAGATCCTTTATCTGCGTAAAAACTACCATTTTGCTAGTGATAAAATTTGCTGGTATCTCGAACGTTATCACAAGATGAAAGTGTCAATGACAGGTGTCTATGGAGTGTTATGCCGCCACGGACTGAACAGGCTTCCCCATAAACTTAGAAGGCGCCAAATAAAAGCAATTAAGCGCTATGAAAAAAAGTGCCTGGGCATCACGTTCAGGTGGATGTTAAGTTTCTCAGTTTCAGCGATGAAAACAGCAATAAAACACGCAGATTCCAATACACCGCCATTGATGATGCTACCCGAATCAGAGCCCTGAAAGTGTATGAAAAACATAATCAGGAATGCGCCATCGATTATATCAATCATGTTGTAGAAAAGTTCCCTTTCAGAATCAAAATAATCCGTACAGATAATGGTCATGAATTTCAGGCTAAATTTCACTGGCATTGCGAAGATTTGGGACTTCAACATGTGTACATAAAACCAGCCAGTCCCAATCTAAATGATAAAGTTGAACGTTCACATTTGTCGGACAAACAAGAATTTTATCAGGTCACGTTCCGTAAGAAGCGGTACGATTCTCTAGAAATGTTGGCAAAAGATCTGGATCACTGGCGGGATTACTACAACAATGAACGAACTTATCAGGGAAAAATGTGCTGCGGCAGGACGCCAATGAATACATTAACTAATGGAAAAAGGATTTGGGCTGAAAAAAATTTAACTCAAATCTAATCTGACACTGGCACCAGAAAAGCTGGGTAACTGTCAGATCAGGTCTGAGCTAGTACAGTTTATATAATAATATCTGTCTAAAAATTAACCATTCCATTAATTTCAATCAAAAAATTGATATCATGATCGAGATTAGTACGAATGATAGTCTTTATTATTTTATGGTGAATTTAACCATATCTTCTAAAATGAGAATTTCTATTTATACTTCTTAAATAATTTACTTGTTGATCTAACCAATGATTAAATTCTTCCTTATACTGATGTCCAAACTTATTTAATAATTTTGAATAGGATAAGTTATTACTTTCTAATTGAATTGGTTGTCTAAGTGCGCGTACTAATTCACTACGAACAGAACGAAGTTGTGGGGAACTATCAAGAAATTTATGTACAAAATATGGCCAAACGTATAATCTTTCGCTGTGACCATTAGCAGAAAAACTATCAATATCTATAATTTGATCTAAAGTAGGTCGCCTATTAACCGAACAATACATTAAAGTCTGGTTTGCATATTTATTTTTTTCACCGTGAGATAGATATTCAGCAAGCCCTTCACTCCACCATGAAATTTCTTCGGAGGAAAATTCTGCCGCATCACCATACTTATTATATTTACCATCAAGATAATGAACAATTTCGTGCCCAAAGTTATGAACATCATTTCCTTTCATATAAATAAAGACACGAGGCTGATTATTAGGATCTTTAGGATTTCCTTCAATATAAATCCCCCCATTGTTAGTATCTATACGAAAAGGATAATTACCATAACGGTTATAAAGTTCTTTATTCTTCATTATAATAATTTCTAATGGTTTAGAATAATCATCTTTTATTTTATTTTTCCCAAAAATATTATGAAAATTATTTAAAACTTTATCTGCTACAATATTAAGCTTATTTCTTTCTTCATTATTAAAATTATAAGAAGATATTACTTTATGTCCACTATTAAGTTGAAAGCTATGAGGAATAATCTCTTCTTCTCTAATTGGTTTAAGAAAGTTATAAAAGTTCGAACCGTTATTTTTTTCAATACTTCTTCCTGTATCTTCTAAATATTTAGCAAGAACTACACTAATTTCTTCACGTAAATCATTTTTAGCAGGCAGATCTTTATAGTTTTTTAATATAGATTGCAGATTGGAATCAATCTTATCACGTGTTAGAGTCCAAGTATTAGGATTATTAATCTTTTCAACGTTGATAATATGAGCTAATGTATTCATACTACAACGTAAATGATACAAGGGGAAAGTATCTTTTTTTTCATCAACAATTTCTAAAGATTGGCTAATTGTTTTAAATAAAGTGGATTCTTTTATTTCCTTATTTTTAGATAATAGTTGGCTATCTAGTGTTCCTGGTCTTATGTAACAAAGTAGATTTAAAATCCTACCTAAATTTACTGAAAAATCGTAATTTTTTAATAGCTTTTCTTGATTTAAAACATAATACCGTAATATCGTATCAATATCAGAATAATTTATAATTAAATTATTTCCTGTTCCATTCTTTCGACTCATTTCAGTTGTTGCTGCAACCCAACATTCTGTTAATTTTAACAAATCCTTATTTGGTTCTGATGATAATTGTGGCAAACTCTTATAAGTTTGAGATAAATAGTTTCCTATTTTTTGTAAGGATTTTGAGGCAATAGTATTTGCTGCGTTCCAAGATGGAGCTGATGTATTAATTCTACGATATAAACTTTCAATATATTTTGATAACAAACTAAGATTTTTTATATTTTTTGCTGGATCGTCAATTAGCTTATCGATTACTTTAATAGCTGTAATTAATGTTTGTTGGCTATGCGGATAACTTGTCTTTAAAAATAATTCTTTTTCATCATAAAGCTCTTCCATCAACCTCTTTTCCATAGAGGTAAGCTCTATATTAGATGGAATATGTGTTAAGTATTTTGGGATATTTTTTTGTTCATAGTTATTAACAGCATTTAAATGTTTTTCTTTCGTTGATAGTTTTTCCGAAATATTAACATCTTCAACGTTATTCACATTTTCGTAATAAATGTTAGATTCATAATTAACATTAACAGCGTTTAAGTTTATTGACATAATAGGTTAATTCCATTTACTTTTAAAATTCAAATAAAATAACAAACTTATCATGGATAACTTACATACCATATCATCTTTTGAAAGATACTTCACTTATTTTTAATTTTTTGGTAATGATACTATTATATAAATTACTATTTATATTAAATTATAAATTTTTATCTAGCTATAAACATCAGCTTTAAAATGTTTATTAAATCATTTTATAAAAATAAAAGAGATTCGCTAACTTTAAATCGATCAAGCAAACAATCAATACGGCTTTTTGGTTATGCCAAAGTTTCAACCCGTCAACAATTCCTCGATATTCAAATTAAATCCTTTAAAGAAGCCGCTGTAAGAACAAATAAATTTTTATTAATAAGACCTCAGGTAATCACAGCAGACAGGAATACTATCGCCACTGCTTTTCCATCACCGGCGTATAAGGCTGAACTCCACAATAACGGGTTGTATGATATGCACTAACATTAAGTTCGCCTGCCATTGGCTATAATGGATGCCATATTTGCATTATCAGCGTTCTGTCGCCGGTTAACTGGCAACCTTCGAATCAGTTCATTCTGGGCACCATTAGATAATCGTTAGCAGCGATTATCAGCGAACTGATCTGTGCAACGCTGCTTTTTGCTAGCAAAATAAACAACAGATGAAAAATGAGCTTACGTTAGGTAATAAAAAACCCTATGCTGAATGATAGGGTTAGAAACCAGGAAATAGAATAGCGATTAGTTACAGCACATTAATAGAATTTAACTCTTTATATGCAAGTTCTAAACGCGCAATCATAGAAGTCTGACCCGCACGCAGCCAAACACGAGGGTCATAATATTTTTTATTAGGTTTATCTTCACCTTCTGGATTACCCAATTGGCTTTGTAGATAACCTTCATTTTTCTTATAATAATTCAAAATGCCTTCCCAAGTCGCCCATTGGGTGTCAGTATCAATATTCATTTTTACCACACCATAACTGACTGCTTCTTTAATCTCTTCAGCAGTAGAACCTGAACCACCATGGAAAACAAAATTTAGATTATTTTCCGCTGGCAAATTAAATTTCTGCGCAACGTATTCTTGTGAATTCTTAAGAATCATTGGTGTTAATTGAACATTACCTGGCTTATAAACACCATGTACATTACCGAAAGAGGCGGCAATCGTAAAACGATGACTAATTTTACTCAATTGCTCATAGGCATAGGCGACATCTTCTGGTTGGGTATAAAGTGATGAGCTATCTAAGCCCGTGTTATCGACACCATCTTCCTCACCACCGGTGCAACCTAACTCAATTTCTAACGTCATGCCCATTTTGCTCATCCGTTGCAAATATTGGGAGCAAATAGCAATATTTTCCGCCAATGACTCTTCCGACAAATCGATCATATGAGATGAAAACAGCGGTTTACCGGTGGTTTTATAATATTCCTCACCAGCATCGAGTAAGCCGTCAATCCAAGGCAGTAGTTTACGTGCACAATGATCTGTATGTAAGATCACAGGTATACCATAATGTTTTGCCATTTGATGTACATGATGAGCACCTGAAATGGCCCCTAAAATCGCAGCTTGCTGGCCTTCTGCTTTTAAACCTTTACCAGCGATAAACGCGGCTCCACCGTTAGAAAATTGGACAATGACCGGAGAACGAACTTTAGCGGCAGTTTCCAAAACAGCATTAATCGAATCTGTACCTACACAATTAACAGCTGGCAACGCAAATTTATGCTCTTTTGCAATGGCAAAAACTTTTTGCACATCATCGCCGGTAATAACACCTGGTTTTACAAAATCAAAAATCTTAGACATGAGATAAAGTCCTATTATTGGACAGGTGATCAATGCTACCTGTCATTTTTTTCAGATATGATTACTGTTTTGCGCGTTCTTCTAACACGACAACTGCAGGTAATTTTTTCCCTTCCACAAATTCAAGAAAAGCACCACCACCAGTAGAAATATAAGAGATTTTATCCGCAATACCAAACAGATCAATAGCGGCTAACGTATCACCACCACCAGCAATAGAAAAAGCGTTGCTCTCGGCAATCGCTTGTGCAATCACTGCAGTGCCATGACGAAAATTAGGGAATTCGAAAACCCCAACCGGGCCATTCCATAAAATCGTTTTTGCCTTTTTAAGGATGTCAGCCAAACGCTCAGCAGTTTCATCACCTAAGTCCAAAATTTGTTCATCGTCTTTAACATCATTAACCGACTTCATCACCGCTTCTGCCGTTTCAGAAAATTCGGTCGCCACACGAACATCGGTTGGAACAGGAATATCGCAAGTTGATAATAATTTTTCTGCTTCTGGTATCAAATCATCTTCATATAAAGAACGGCCGACTTTATGACCTTCAGCAGCAATAAAAGTATTGGCAATACCCCCTCCGACAATAATCTGATCGGCAATTTTGGCTAAAGAATCCAAGACTGTTAATTTAGTAGAAACTTCTGAACCGCCAACGATTGCGACCATTGGGCGAGCAGGCTCTTTTAATGCTTTGCCTAATGCGTCCAACTCAGCAGATAACAGCGGCCCTGCGCATGCTATAGTTGCAAATTTTGCCACACCATGAGTTGATGCTTGAGCTCGGTGAGCAGTACCAAATGCATCCATTACATAGATGTCACAAAGTGCAGCATATTGCTTAGATAGAGTTTCATCATCCTTTTTTTCCCCTCTATTGAAGCGAACATTCTCAAGAACCACCAGTTCACCATTAGCAACTTCCACCCCATTTAAATAATCTTTTACCAAACGAACAGGGTAATCCAGCTTATCTGCTAAATAGTCTACAACGGGTTTCAGTGAAAATTCCTCATTATACTCACCTTCAATGGGGCGACCTAAATGAGACGTTACCATTACCTTTGCGCCCTGTTTCAAAGCGGTTTCAATCGTCGGTAAAGAAGCACGGATCCGTGCATCAGAGGTAACTTTGCCATCTTTGACAGGAACGTTTAGGTCAGCCCGGATGAATATTTTTTTACCCGCTAGATCTAAATCGGTCATCTTAATTACAGACATGGTGAATCCTCTCGTTGATTCTCTAAATTATTAATCTTCTGCTGTGTATGGGGCACAATATGCCCATACTGTCTGTCAACAGATAGATTTGTTGAAACCAGTAGCAGCCATTGCTAATGTCGTATCAAGCATACGATTGGCAAAACCCCACTCATTATCACACCAAACTAAAATCTTAATCAGGTGTTGTCCACTAACTCGTGTTTGCGTACCATCGACAATTGCACTATGTGGATCATGATTAAAATCAGTTGATACTAACGGCAATTCAGTATAATCAACTATACCACGAAATGAATCCTTTGCTGCCTGTTGCAATAGCTGATTGACTTTCCTTACTGTTACTTTTGACCTTACTGTCACACTGAGATCAATTGCCGTTACATTGATAGTTGGTACGCGAACCGATATAGCTTCAAAATGATCTTTGAATTTAGGCAATATTCGTGTGATCCCAGCAGCTAATTTGGTATCAACAGGAATAATAGATTGGCAAGCCGCACGTGTTCGACGTAAGTCTGGATGATAAGCATCAATAACCGGCTGATCATTCATTGCAGCGTGAATTGTTGTCACTGTACCAGATTCAATATCCAAAGTATCATCTAATATTTTTATTACAGGAATAATACAATTTGTGGTACATGATGCGTTTGACACCACTTGATCACTATTTTTCAAACTGGTTTCATTAACACCATAGACAATAGTTGCATCCAGATCAGCACTCCCCGGATGGGAAAATAGCACTTTTTTTGCGCCACTAGCTAAATGCGCATAGCCATCGGCCTTTGAACCATAAATACCCGTGCAATCGAGTACTATGTCGATATCCAAAGTCCGCCATGGCAGTTTTTCAATCTCAGGTTGATGAAAGAGATGAATATTGTCATTACCTACCACTAGCAAATCATTATCCAGGCGCACATCCCAGGCAAATCGACCATGACTAGAGTCATACTTCAATAAATGCGCAATCCCTTGTGCAGTAGCAATTTCATTAATCGCAACAACAGCAATTTTAGCACGGTGATCTGATTCATAAAGCGCTCTTAATACACTACGCCCTATTCGCCCAAAACCGTTAATTGCTACTCTAACTACCATACTATTCCTTCAATTTAACAACTAATTTATTAACGGCTAAGAATACTGATAATTACAGCTTTTGTACTGAGGATTTTTGTTGTCAATCATAAAAAGTGTGCTTTTGATCAATAAATCTATCAACTTGAAAAAACTGAAACGTTTCAGCCAAATGTAAACAGGTTACGACATTAAAAAAAAGTTCGCAATAGATCTAGATCATCGGCTTAAATAAAAAAAGCGTATCTAATCATATAAAAAACTGATCAGTACGCTCACGCCATTTTGTCAATTACGACAATAAAGATTTAGCCTTAGCAATCACATTTTCTACGCTAAAACCAAATTCTTTAAATAAAACTTCTGCTGGCGCTGATTCACCAAAAGTATGCATACCAACAACCGCACCAGTTGTGCCAACATATTTGTACCAATAATCTGCAATGCCCGCCTCAACAGCGAGTCGTGCTGTCACCGAACAGGGTAATACAGACTCACGATAAGCGGCATCCTGCTTATCAAAAGTATCCGTTGATGGCATAGAAACCACCCGTACTTTATAACCTTCCGCAGTTAACTTTTCGTAAGCCTTAATAGCTAATCCAACTTCAGAGCCTGTTGCTATCAAAATAAGGGCTGGTGTTCCTTCACAATCTTTCAGCACATAAGCCCCTTTAATAATGTTGACTAACTGCTTAGCATCACGTGGCTGCTGCTCAAGATTTTGACGGGAAAAAATCAACGCACTTGGCCCCTCTTTACGCTCAATCGCATATTGCCAAGCAATAGCCGATTCAACCTGATCACAAGGACGCCAAGTACTTATATTAGGCGTCATACGCAAACTGGCTAATTGCTCAACAGGTTGATGGGTTGGACCATCTTCACCCAAACCGATAGAATCATGAGTATAAACAAAAATACTACGAATTTTCATTAACGCAGCCATACGCACTGCATTACGGGCATACTCAACAAACATTAAAAAGGTTGCACCATAGGGTATAAAACCACCATGTAATGCGATGCCATTCATAATCGCCGACATACCAAATTCACGTACACCATAGTGAATATAATTGCCTGCTGGAGAGTCTTTTATTGATTTAGAAGCCGACCACATAGTCAAATTACTGGGTGCTAAATCAGCAGAGCCACCTAAAAGTTCAGGCAATACCTTACCGAAAACTTCTAACGTATTTTGTGAAGCTTTACGGCTGGCAATATTGGCAGGGTTGCGTTGCAATTCACTGACGAAATCATTTGCCACAGCTTGCCAATTAAGCGGTAATTCACCTTGGGTACGTCGTATAAATTCATCGGCAAGTTGCGGAAAAGCTTGTTGATAAGCGGCAAATTTTTTATTCCAGGTGCTCTGTTTTTTCTGGCCTATTTCGCGAGCATTCCAGGCTTGATAAATATCTGCCGGTATCTCAAAAGCGGGATAAGGCCAATTTAATGCTGTACGAGTTTCAGCAATCTCCGTTTCACCTAATGGTGATCCATGCGCTTCTTCGGATCCCGCCTTATGTGGCGAGCCATAACCAATTATTGTTTTGCATATTAATAAAGAAGGTTTATCGGTAACTTTACGGGCTTGTTCTATTGCTAGCTTGATTTGTTCAGGATCATGTCCATCAATACCCTTGATAACATGCCAGTGATAAGCGGCAAAACGTTCAGCAGTATTATCCGTAAACCAACCTTCTACTTCACCATCGATTGAAATGCCATTATCATCATAAAAGGCAATCAGTTTACCTAATTTTAGTGTTCCGGCCAGTGAGCAAGCTTCATGTGAAATGCCTTCCATCATGCAGCCATCTCCCATAAATACATAAGTAAAGTGATCAACGATATTATGGTCTGGACGATTAAATTGCGCGGCTAACGTTCGCTCGGCAATAGCAAACCCAACAGCATTTGCGATCCCTTGTCCGAGCGGGCCTGTCGTGGTTTCAACACCTGGAGTATAACCATATTCTGGATGTCCCGGTGTTTTGGAATGAAGTTGGCGAAAATTTTTTAACTCTTCGATCGGTAAATCATAACCAGTAAGATGTAGCAAACTATAAAGTAACATAGAGCCATGGCCATTAGATAATACAAAACGGTCACGATCTACCCAGCTAGGATCAGCAGGATTGTGATCCAGATAGTCACGCCAGAGTACTTCAGCAATATCCGCCATTCCCATTGGCGCTCCTGGATGCCCTGACTTTGCTTTCTGTACCGCATCCATACTGAGGAAACGAATAGCATTAGCAAGGATTTTACGAGTGATCATTGTTTACTCCATCTCGAATAAATAGCAAATTTCACACTGATTTTTTCAATGCTACTTTCTCATTTTAACAGTTAAAATTTAATCTAGATACCTAGCCTAAATAACCAACGGTAACAAAACATTCATTAAACACAAAGAAATCAAAAATAAGTCAATGAAAAAATAATAACAACACAGTTTGTGCTACATTGAAAATCAAAACACTAACATCCTAATTTTTTCTAAGCAAAAAGGCTGTGAGATTGGATATGATTTTAATGGAAAAAGGATGCCAATTATCTTAAAGAGACAAAAAACCCCGAGACTTATTGCTCAGGGTTTCATAAAATTGGCGGTGCGGACGGGACTCGAACCCGCGACCCCCGGCGTGACAGGCCGGTATTCTAACCAACTGAACTACCGCACCTTGGTATAATCGAGTTAAGAACGGCGATGATATTACGAATCGGCTCCCTATACGTCAATATCTTTTAGAAAAAAAATCACTGTTTGCACATTTTTTCAGCTAAAAATGTAACTATGGTTAATGTTTAACCTGATCTGTTTCTTTATTACTCAACCGCCAAAGTGAAATCTTGCCACCTTTCTTTTCAATCAAATCCAGTCTTGCTTCATGGGCTGCAATTTCTTCCTGATTAGCATAAACTACACTTAATCCCGTCGCCTGTCTCTTTATTCGTTTAACGTCACCTCTATAGACCTCGCTACCCGGCTCTGAATCAACTGAAAAAGCTAAAGAGGTTTGTCCCCCGGTCATTGCCATATAAACTTCAGCCAGGATCTCAGCATCGAGCAATGCGCCGTGTAATGTGCGCTTTGAGTTATCAATATGATAACGATCACATAAAGCATCAAGATTATTTCGTTTTCCCGGAAACAACTTTCTGGCCAGCACTAAACTATCCGTGATCTGACAAAAGTTGGCTGTTGGAGGAATATCTCTATTCAGTTTAGAAAATTCATAGTCCATAAAGCCAATATCAAAAGGGGCATTATGGATGACTAACTCAGCACCGCGAATAAAGTCTAAAAATTCATCCGCGATTTGGGCAAAAGTTGGTTTATCTTGTAAAAACTCATCACTAATGCCATGAACTTCGAAAGCTTCAGGATCAACTAAGCGTGCTGGTTTTATATAAACATGAAAATGACGGCCGGTAAGACGGCGATTAATTACTTCTACCGCGCCAATTTCAATAATATTGTGTCCTTCATAATGGATCCCTAGCTTATTCATACCAGTAGTTTCCGTATCAAGAACAATTTGTCGTGTAATCACTGTGCTCATAGTGCCTTTTTATGTCAGACTTAGGGGTTATAAATCACGAATAAAATGAGTTTATCAGAAATGACGAAACAGGTAGAAATTTTCACCGATGGTTCTTGCTTAGGTAATCCAGGCCCAGGCGGTTATGGTATTTTACTCCGTTATCATAAACATGAAAAAACATTAAGCAAAGGCTATTTTCGTACCACCAATAATCGTATGGAGTTAATGGCTGCCATTATTGGTTTAGAAACGCTCAAACAACCCTGCCAGGTTATTCTAACCACAGATAGTCAATATGTACGTCAAGGAATCACCCAATGGATACATAATTGGAAAAGTCGCCAATGGCGACGGGCAGATAAATCGCCTGTTTTAAATGTTGATTTATGGCAACGATTAGACGCAGCAATTTCGCGGCACCAAGTAGAATGGCACTGGGTCAAAGGCCATGCAGGACATCCAGAAAATGAGCGATGCGATGAATTAGCAAGAAATGCGGCAAATTCACCAACAGATGAGGATAGCGGCTACCAGACGGCGCAAAATTAATGACGTTTACGCCAACACTTAGCAACCCCGACTGTATTCCCTATTTTCATGCGGGTTCGCATAAGTTTTATTGGTGTTGGCGTCAACGGTAACGTTCTTTTACGGGCAATGATAACATTGATACAACCGGCAAATTGCAAATTTCTATTGATAAAATGGTCAGGACTTATCCAAGGTATAATTTGAAAACTTTGCTGATGCAGTACTTCGTAATTCAATAAGCTCAACCAATCAAGTTGACGCCAGATTGAAAACATATGACTAGGAAAGGGTTGCCGCTTACGTAAAAAAGGAATGCATTTCCCTATCCCTAACAAACTAAAAGGATTAAAATTAGATAAAATTAGCCAACCATCATCAACCAAAATTCTATCGGCTTCACGCAATAACCAATGTGGATTAGTACTGTAAGATAATTGCTGTATTAAGAGACAGGCATCAATCGATTTGTCCTCAAAAGGCATCTCATTAGGAGCACCTAATAATTGAAAGTTATTTCCAGTTATATTCATGCTAAATTGATGAGTAATCAGCGATGATTGAGTGTCAATTTGTAAACTCAATTGACCAATTTTTAACAAATGGAAACCAAATATTTTTGGCCACCATGGTTGTAGCGGCTGGTTTAATGCAATACGATAATACTTGCCCCATGGGATATCTTCCCAGGAGTCAGGCATTTTAGATAGTTGAGCAATACGAGCTGACTTCATTGTAATATCCTTCTAACCCATTAGCTATGAGGCATTATTATATTATGGAGCTTATCAGAATTCCTTCCCTAGTTGATAATTATATATGGCTATTAATCTATCAAGGTAATTGTATTATTGTTGATCCTGGTACCGCTAAGCCAGTACAGCAATTTTTACAACAAAATGCCATACACCCAGTCGCTATTTTACTTACTCACCACCACCATGATCACGTCGATGGTGTCAAAGAATTAACAAGATATTATCCAGAATTAGTTGTTTATGGCCCAATGGAAACCAGTAGTAAGGGAACAACATGTGTCATAAAAGGCGGAGAACAGCTAAACTTTGCTGGGTTTTCATGGCAAATTTTTGCTGTACCAGGACATACACTAGGACATGTTGCTTACTATCAAAAACCCTATCTATTTTGCGGTGATACGCTGTTTTCTGGTGGTTGTGGACGTATTTTTGAAGGAACAGCTGAACAAATGTACCAGTCGATTGAAACACTGAAAGCTTTACCTGATGAGACGTTAGTCTGTTGCGCACATGAGTACACCGCTGCAAATATGGCATTTGCCAGTTATTTGTTACCCCATGATAAGGCGATAAAAGCCTATACTTTAGCCGTCAATCAAAAACGAGCCCAAAAACAACCCACACTGCCATCATCACTTAAAATTGAAAAAGAGATCAATATTTTCTTAAGATCTGACGATCCCTATTTACAAAAAGTATTGGGATTTTCGCCTGCCACTGCTTCAAATTGTGATGTATTTGCCAAAATTCGCAAACTAAAAGATCGCTTTTAAATTGATAGTTGTCATTAACTAACGAGATCAGTATCATTGGCCTCTTTATTAAGCAATTGAATAAATAACAGCCTAGGATAGGTTACATAAATGAAGACAAAAGCGATATTATTCGCCTCTGTTTTGCTTATTGGCTGTCAAATGACACCCAATAAGCAAACACCAGATCCGTCTTCAGCCAATCAAGATATTGAAACCACCGCTTGGGAATCAACCTATTTAATAGAAAATGATTTGTGGGGTTATATTAGTAATGAGCTGAAAATGGATATTCCTGATAATGCCAGGATCGCAAATCAAATCAAATCTTATTTAGCCAAAGAAAGCTATCTGCAAAATGTGACATTACGGGCAGAGCCTTACATGTACTGGATTGTTGAAAAAATTGATCAGCGCAACTTGCCAATGGAGCTTGCCTTGGTTCCGATTGTTGAAAGTGCTTTTAATCCCCATGCGACTTCACAGGCACAGGCAACAGGTTTATGGCAAATTATTCCATTGACTGGTCAATCATATGGATTAAAACAAAATAAATGGGTTGATGAACGTAGAGATGTCGCTGCCTCTACTACTGCAGCACTAAATTTACTAGAACGATTAAATAATCTATTTGACGGTGATTGGCCATTAACATTGGCTGCTTATAATTGTGGTGAAGGCTGTGTACTTAATGCCATCAAGAAAAATGAAGTCCTTGGGTTACCTACTGATTATTGGTCATTATCACTACCCAAAGAAACAATGAACTATGTGCCAAAAATTTTGGCGCTTAGTAATATATTACGCAACAGCGATCAATATGCGTTGCCATTACCAACGACTAATAAAAATAATGCGCTTACCCAGGTGAATATCGGCGAACAAATTACTTTACCCCAAGCAGCTAGACTTTCTGGGCTGTCGTTAACCGCTCTAAAAGCCTATAATCCTAATTTAAAGCATAATATAACACCACCAGCCGGCCCCTATACTATTATGTTACCAACAGATAAAGCTGAGCTGCTTAAAGACGCGCTTTCTGATCAAGCAGTATTAAATAGTATTCGTCTTGCTGTTGCCAAAAATAATAAACAGCTATTAGCTAAACAACGCACTATTAATAGTTATAAAGTTAAACGCGGTGATTCCTTATCAATTATCGCCAAACGTTTTAACATGACAACCGATAAACTTAAGTCGCTAAATGGTATGAAAACGGCTAACTTGAGGATTGGGCAAACTTTAAAAATTAGTGGTAAAAATAGTTATCATACAGCAACTATGATTGCAAAGAATAGCGCTGCATTAAGCAAGAAAGGGAAAGCTAATATCAAGACCTACAAAGTCCGTCAAGGTGATTCCTACTACAGTATTGCTAAACGTCATGGCATCAATCTTAAAGATCTGATGAATTGGAATGCTGGTGTTAAAATAGCTGATTTAAAACCAGGTATAACATTAACTATTCACCTATAATAAAATTATGGCAAAATAACCCTTCGTAGAAGGGTTATTTTGCGGATTAATAAAAATTTGGCGATTATTTCTTTTTATTAGGCATTGAGATAATATCTATTCCACCTAAACTTGTCCGTAATCTGGACTGGTAAAATAAAAAAGAGCAAATACTGAAAAAAATAAAAAATAGAGAATAATAAAAATTAGACTAATAATAAATGCTGCCAATCCAGCTCTATTCCAAGTTTCCTGTACCAGTTTAAATGTTCTTACATCACTATAGTTACCATTACTCCATGCCCATTCATTCCCCTTAAAACCACATACAAACATCCAAATAAAATTAAATAATGGAATAATACAAAGTAGTGGCCAATAAGTTCGATTTCCAAACCCCCAAAAAATACTGAACATAAAAGCGCCCCAATTCCACCCTTTAACTTCTCCTGGCATCATTTTTTTCTGGATTTGATTTTCCATAATTAGCTCCTAAAATCACAAGTAAAAGCAACTGAAATATAGACGATTTTAATATCAAAGCAAATTTTCTTTTTTATTGTATTTAATATTTATTATAAATAAAAAAATAAATAACCATTTAATTAACTTAAAAAATAGAATATTAGTTCATTAAACCATATTTATTAGTAAAAATAATTTTATATTAATTATTTAAAGCAATTTTAAATAAGAGTATTGGTGAAATCAAAATCTAGCATTTCATATATAATAAACCTGACATAAAATTTTTCATAAATATATTAATATTAAAGGGAGTTATAATGGACTATTACTCAATTTTATCCAAATTAAGTTTAAATTTTATATTATTTATTTTAATTAGTGCTAATAAATTTATTTATGCCAATACTTCTACTATTGAAATTGCAAAACCACTGGAAAATGGAATTTCATATAATACTTTTTCTGAACTTCCTTCCAGTCAAAATAGCATTAGCTTTAATAACGATATATTATCAAATCCAAAACTGGACAATACAGCAGCTAAGATTATTATCGCAGAAATTACTAGTGATAAACACTCTAATCTAGAAGGTACAATCGGCATTAAAGGAACTATTGCTGATCTGATTATTGCCAATCCTAATGGGATCAGTTGGAAAAATGGTAAAACAGACAATGTCAAAAATCTGTCGCTTATCGCAGGTAAACTGGAAATCCCAGCAGAGAAAACGTTACAACAGCTGAAAAGTCTAAAATTCATTACCACAATAGGTAGCAATATTAATTTAACTGAAGATAGGGAAAATACTTTGCCGATTAATAATCTGGTGAATATAGAGGCTAAAATAAATGTTGCCAAACTTAATCTTTTCGCCGATAAAATTATCATCAATGATAACATTACGCTTAACGCTGGGCAGCAACATTACCTTGCTGCAACTGGCGCGATATCCTATAGCCTTCAGCGAGCTAATATTAAACTTAAGCACCTAATCAAGCCGGAGCCTAATCTAACTTATTTACACCATAGTCAACTCAAACTTGAGCAACAAGCTATTATCAAAGGACAAAATATTTTTCTGGAAAGCCATCCTTATCAATGTAGTAATAGTTATTCATGCAAAAATAATAATATTCAATTAAACGGTACGCTCATCGCGCAAAATTTTTCTCTACGTGGTGATAGTCTATTTGAAAATTCAGGATTACTAATTTTTGGCCGGCAACCATAATAAATAAATTGATAACATCAATAAACCTTTGCCCTGATTAAGCCATAGACAAAGGGTAAACGAGCTCCAAGTGATAATTAACAAAAAGGCGAGATAACAATAAGTCTCTCGCCTTGAGTATCTGTTGAATCAACAACGGTAAATTTAAGCCTGGCCTTTCACTTCTTTTAGACCATTAAAAGGAACTTTTTCACCTAATGCTTCTTCAATACGAATTAATTGGTTATATTTAGCTACCCGATCAGAGCGGCTCATTGAACCTGTTTTGATCTGGCCGGCTGCTGTTCCTACTGCCAAATCTGCAATTGTTGCGTCTTCAGTTTCACCTGAACGATGTGAAATAACCGCCGTGTAACCCGCATCTTTCGCCATCTTAATTGCCGCTAAAGTTTCGGTTAAGCTACCAATCTGATTAAATTTAATTAAAATAGAATTAGCAATACCTTTTTCGATACCTTCTCGCAAGATTTTGATATTAGTAACAAATAAATCATCACCCACTAACTGAATTTTGTCACCCAACACCTTAGTCTGATAAGCAAAACCATCCCAATCTGACTCATTAAGCCCATCTTCAATAGAAACGATAGGATATTGTTTGGTTAATTCTTCCAGATAATGGGTAAACTCTTGTGAAGTAAAAGTTTTACCTTCACCTTTCAGCTCATAATTACCGGTTTCCTGGTTGTAGAATTCTGAGGCAGCACAATCCATGGCTAAGGTAATATCTTTACCTAGCACATAACCTGCTGCTTCAACGGCATCCTTAATTGCGGCTAAAGCGGCAGCATTAGATTCTAAATTAGGCGCATAACCACCTTCATCCCCCACTGCGGTATTCATCCCTTTGGCTTTTAACACTTTTGCCAAGTGATGAAAAACTTCCGAACCCATCCGGACTGCTTCTTTCAAGCTTTTTGCACCGACTGGCTGGATCATAAACTCTTGAATATCAACATTGTTATCCGCATGTTCGCCACCATTGATAATATTCATCATCGGTAAGGGCATAGAGAATTTACCCGGCGTGCCATTCAATTCAGCAATATGCTCGTATAAAGGCATGCCTTTCGCCGCTGCCGCTGCTTTAGCATTAGCCAGTGAAACGGCCAAAATCGCATTAGCACCGAATTTAGATTTATTTTCTGTACCGTCTAAGTCGATCATGATTTTATCGATATTAGCCTGATCTTTGGCATCTTGGCCGATCAACGCATCAGCAATCGGGCCATTCACTGCGGCAACTGCTTTCAGGACACCTTTCCCTAAAAAGCGAGCTTTATCACCATCACGTAATTCCAATGCTTCTCGTGAACCGGTTGATGCACCAGAGGGTGCCGCTGCTAAACCAACAAATCCTCCTTCTAAATGAACCTCTGCTTCAACAGTCGGATTACCACGGGAGTCGATGATTTCACGCCCGATGACTTTAACGATTTTGGACATTAAATTTTCCTCAGTACAAGTTAAATTTCAGCCAATGGTAACAAATTAATACCATTAACCCATATCTCATTTCAGTTGGCCTTGCTGATATTCCTTCGCAGCTTTAATAAAACCAGCAAATAAAGGATGACCATCTCTTGGTGTCGAAGTAAATTCAGGATGAAACTGACAAGCTACAAACCAAGGATGGTTAGGATCCTCAATAATTTCCACCAGCTTATTGTCCGCCGAGCGTCCTGCAATACATAAACCCGCTTCTTCAATCCGCGCTAAAAGCATATTATTGACTTCATAACGGTGGCGATGCCGCTCCATAATTGTGTCACTATTGTATAACTGGCGGACTTTACTACCTTTCACTAAATGGCATAATTGGCCACCTACACGCATCGTTCCACCAAGATCACTCTTCTCATTGCGAACTTTAATATTACCACTGTCATCAGACCATTCTGTAATTAAAGCAACTACCGGATAGGGACAATCTGGCGCAAATTCTGTCGAGTTTGCCCCTTCCATACCCGCAACATGACGAGCATATTCAATCAGGGCAACCTGCATTCCCAGGCAAATACCCAAATATGGAATATTATTTTCACGTGCGTAACGTGCTGCCAGAATTTTTCCTTCGACACCTCGTTCACCAAAACCACCTGGAACTAGGATAGCATCTAGCCCTTTTAGTAGCTCGCTACCACGTGCTTCAATATCTTCCGAATCAATCAGTTTAATATTTACTGTTAAACGATTTTTTAAACCGCCATGTTTTAACGCTTCAATAACCGATTTATAAGCATCAGGTAACTCGATATATTTGCCCACCATGCCAATAGTTACCTTACCTACCGGGTTGGCTTGCGCATCAATAACCTGTTCCCATTCGGACAAATCAGCGGCTGGGCATGCAAGTTCAAATTTTTCACAAATATAATCATCTAACTGCTGAGATTTCAATAATGCAGGAATTTTATAAATTGAATCAACATCCTCTAATGAAATAACCGCTTTTTCCGGTACATTGCAGAAAAGCGCAATTTTTGCCCGTTCATTAACAGGAATAACGCGATCAGAACGGCAAATTAACACGTCCGGCTGAATACCAATAGAAAGAAGTTCTTTTACCGAATGTTGAGTCGGTTTGGTTTTAACTTCACCCGCAGCAGGTAAATAAGGTACTAAAGTAAGATGCAAGAAAAGCGTGTGTTTACGACCAACATCAACAGCTAATTGGCGAATCGCTTCCAAAAAAGGTAAAGATTCAATATCGCCCACTGTGCCACCAACTTCAACCAAAACGATATCGTGACCTTCTCCGCCACGAATTATCCGATTTTTAATCTCATCGGTAATATGAGGAATAACTTGAATAGTTTTGCCTAAATAATCACCACGACGCTCTTTACGTAATACTTCAGAATATACGCGACCCGTTGTGAAATTATTACGACGTGTCATTTTAGTACGAATAAAACGTTCATAATGCCCTAGATCAAGATCAGTTTCTGCACCATCTTCGGTAACAAAAACTTCTCCATGTTGGATTGGGCTCATCGTGCCTGGATCAACATTAATATAAGGATCCAGTTTCATTATGGTAACATTCAGTCCACGGGCCTCAAGTATAGCAGCCAAAGAGGCTGCGGCAATGCCTTTGCCCAGAGAGGAAACTACCCCGCCGGTTACAAAAATATAATTTGTTTTCATGCTGAACCTGAAAATTTAGGTGTAAAAGACGATGAATATAACAGGACGGGAAAGCAGTATACCCTAACCTTAAATCTGCTACAAATGTTCTAAACTTTTTAAGGTTAATTTTCATCAATAATCTTTTAATATCAAGAATTAGCTTTCGTCAATTCCTTGTAAAAAATAGCTGTTCGATTATAACATCCTAACTAATATTTAATCCATTCAGCTAAAACAATAATCACTCTTTTTTAATTTGTTGCCAAAGTTTTTCCATTTCATCTAGTGTAGCATTTTCTAATGAACCGCCTTTGTTTAAGATCAGTTTTTCTACTTGGCGAAAACGGCCTTCAAATTTACCACACGCTTTTTGTAATGCTAATTCTGGCTCATGGCCAAGATGGCGCGATAAATTAACCACCGCAAAAAGTAAATCACCAATTTCTTCTTCAATACGCGACGGGATCGGTGTAGGCTTATTTATTTCTGCCAAAACTTCTTCAATTTCTTCATGTACTTTGGCCAATACTGGAGCAAATTTATCCCAATCAAAACCCACCGTTGCACAGCGTTTTTGCATTTTATTGGCTTTCATTAATGCCGGCAGTACTGGTGGAATATCATCTAAAATAGAATGTTGGTTTTTTGCTGCTCGTTCTTTGACTTTATTTTTTTCCCAGTCATAGTTTGCCTTATCGCTCTTTGCGAATGATTGCCCAGCAAAAATATGGGGATGACGTGATATTAACTTTTGACTCACGATTTGGCAGATTTCATTAAAATCAAATAATGCTTGTTCTTTTGCAATTTGAGCATAAAAGACAATATGAAACAGTAAATCACCCAATTCTTCTTTTAAAGCAGCAAAATCTTGACGTTCAATCGCATCCAGAACTTCATAAGTTTCCTCCAGCGTATAAGGCGCTATTGTGGCAAAAGATTGCATTTTATCCCATGCACAACCATGCTCAGGATCACGTAACTGAGTCATCATCAATAACAATCGTTCTATTGTACCTGAATCCGTTTGCATGTTATTTCCATCCGAAGTTAATAAAGATCAAAAACCAATTAACGCACCGCTTGCTAAAACATAATGTAATACTTACGACTTAATGCAACGTTTAGCCTCGAATACATCAGGAAGTTGATTTAATTTCGCTAAAATACGAGCTAAAACCGGTAAATTATAGATTTCAATATTCATATCAATAGTCGCCAACTGTTGTTTAACATCACTACGACTACTAACACTTAAAACATTTACTTTTTCATTAGCAAGAATAGTCGTGATATCTCTTAATAATCCACTGCGATCATTAGCAATAATTCGCAGGCCTAATGAGTAACCACTAGAGTAGTTTTCCCCCCAAATAGCATCGACTATTCTTTCTGGAGCATGCAATTGTAGTTCAATCAGTTGCTCACAATCGATGCGATGGATCGAGATACCTCGACCTTTGGTAATAAAACCAACAATATCATCACCAGGAATTGGCTGACAACAACGAGCAATATGGTGCATTAAGTTGCCAACACCTTCTACAACGATGCTTCCACTCTCCTTCATTGGCAAGCGGATAGCAGATATTTTATCTTCCAACGTCTTTAAAGCAGCGCGATCGGCTTCTTCGGTTGTGGTTTGGCTAAACTTATTCTGTAAAAAATTTACCAGTTGATTAATACGAATATCACCAACGCCAATACCCGCTAGAACTTCATCCAACGAATTAACGTTGTAGCGCGTTAATAACAACTTTTCAGCCTCTTTTAAACTTACCGCCAGATGATTAAGTTCATTATCTAATATTTGTCGCCCTGCCTGGATATTCTTGTCACGATCCTGCTTACGAAACCAATTGTGGATCTTAGCGCGACCACGGCTTGTGGTAACGTAGCCTAAATTTGGATTGAGCCAGTCACGGCTAGGGTTTGGATACTTTTGCGTGATAATTTCAACTTGATCTCCCATCTGTAAATGATAACTAAAAGGAACAATTCGGCCGCTGATCTTAGCGCCAATACAGCGATGGCCAACATCACTATGAATATGGTAGGCAAAATCAAGTGGCGTTGAGCCAGCAGGTAAATCAATAACATCACCTTTAGGGGTAAAAACATAGACGCGATCATCGAAAACCTGACTACGAACTTCATCAAGCATTTCCCCTGAATCAGCCATCTCTTCCTGCCAGGCTATCAATTTTCTTAACCAGACAATACGATTTTCATAGCTACTCTCTTTGCCCGTTATTACCGCTCCTTCTTTATATTTCCAGTGAGCTGCAATGCCTAATTCAGCATCTTCGTGCATTTGCCGAGTCCGGATTTGTATTTCAATTGTTTTACCATTGGGCCCTAATACCACAGTATGAATAGATTGATAGCCATTCGGTTTAGGGTTAGCAACATAATCATCAAACTCATCAGGTAAATGACGAAAATGGGTATGCACAATACCTAATGCAGCGTAACAGTCTTGTAAACGTTCAACGACAATACGCACAGCGCGAACATCAAAAAGTTCATCAAAAGCCAGATATTTTTTTTGCATCTTTCGCCAGATGCTATATATATGCTTCGGGCGGCCATAAATATCTGCTGTAATGCTTTCCTTTAACATAAAATGTCGCAGTGACGAAACAAAATCATCAATATATCGTTCACGATCGATACGTCGTTCATGAAGTAATTCAGCAATCTTTTTATATTCATCCGGGTGTAAATAATGAAAACAGAAATCTTCTAGCTCCCATTTCAATTGCCCAATGCCTAAACGGTTGGCTAAAGGAGCATATATATTTAAGCACTCTTTTGCTGTTAAGACTCTTTCATCTTCGGAGCGTTCCCTGACCTCACGTAAGTAGGCAATACGTTCCGCTATCTTAATCACCACGCAACGAAAATCTTCCACCATGGCGAGCAACATCCGGCGAATATTATCTACCTGGCTAGAACTTTTTTCGCCTAATTGGTTAGCATTCAGTTGGCGAATGGCGTCCATCTCCATTACACCTTTAACCAAAGCGTGAATCGATTTACCAAACTCAATATCGATAATTTCTTCAGTGACAATTTTGGCATCAACTAGGGGAAATAGCATTGCTGCACGCAAACTATCGAGATCCATACTTAATGTGGACAGGATTTCTACCATCTCGATCCCACGCCAAAGCAGTAATTGACCATTTTCATAGTGCTCAACTTTACTATCGCAGTAATGCCAAACTTCAATTAATTTTTGTTCTGAGTCATTAGTGGTAAGTTTGAGACTAGCAACCCATTTATCAACGGCAAATTCGCCTGCAGATGTCAAATGAGCGCTTCTAATTGCAACCATAATCTTTCCTTGCCTATTTGCTTGAATCGCGACAAAAAAGTGCCATAGACTCTAGATGACTAGTATGCGGGAACATATCTAACATCCTGACACTCATAAGTTGATAACCGGCTGTAAGTAATTGTTTACTATCTTTCACTAATGTCGTTGGGTTGCATGAGATATAAACAACCCGTTCTGGCTTAAGCTTGATAATATGTGACATTACGCCTATAGCACCTGCGCGTGCAGGATCTAGTAAGATTTTGTTAAAGCCCATTTTTGCCCAAGGTTGGCAATCTATGGCAAGCTCAAGATCAGCTTGATAAAACTCCGCATTAGTTAATCGATTTAGACTTGCGTTGTAGCGTCCTTGCGCTACCAATTCAGTAACTCCTTCAACACCAACAACCGAATGAACATGACATGCGATGGGCAAGGTAAAATTACCCATGCCACAAAATAGATCCAAAACCCTATCTTTCGGCTCAAGCGCTAACCAATCCAACGCTTGCGCAACCATTTTTTTATTAACATCGGGATTTACTTGAATAAAATTCTGCGGATCAAATGTCAATTTCACATTCTCAATAGAATAATAAGGATCACTATCATTACTTGCTGAACTAACAAGTTTAAGCTGTTTGGCACTGTTGTCGACCAAATAAACATTCAGATTATAGCTTCTGGCAAAGGCAGTAATAATTTTTCTAGTTCTGGTTGTAGTACAGGACACATTTTCAGCTCTACCAACACATTTGATTGGTTCTGACGAAATCCCATCCGTAAACGACGTTCTGCATGTTGGTAGTGAAGACCAAACCTCGCTCTACGACGATATCCATACTCACTGCCTGCGATAACTGGCAATGATTTTACTGCTCTTCCGGTTTCACATTGAAATAAATATTCTAACCTACTGACCTTAGCCGCACGTTGAAGAGTTGGCGTCACATGTTGTTGTTGACAACCGCCACAGATACCAAAATGACGACAAAAAGGTGCCACCCGATCAAGGCTATCAGTCAATCGTTTGCTCACTTTTGCTTTGGCAAATTGTCTTTTCTCTTCCGTAAGTTGAATTTGTGCTTGCTCACCTGGAAGTAAATTAGTAATAAAGATTGTTTTTCCTTGATAATGGGCGACACCTTGGCCCTGAGCATCAAGACTTTCAGCTATTACTGTCAAATTATCGGGCTTAACTTTACGCTGCCGGCAAGAATAAAATTGTACCATATCATTAAAGGTGTAAAATTTTGTTGGTCTATTAATGTCTATTAATAAAGAAACTGTCATCTCATATATTGTGGAAAATTAAGTTCATTTTATTCATTTTCTCAATGAGGATGAAGAATAGTATCACATCTCAAAGCAATTGATGTAAATTATCTATCATTAAATGTTCGTTGTTTGTAATTTTATGGAATAAAATAAGAGATCTTTTTTATTTTTGTATAAAAATAAAAACAATGGAGTAAATTCTCAAAAATAAAATAAACCAATATAATATTGTAAAATAATGTTATAAATTTATAACATAATAAAGTTTATTAAGATCTCACTTTCTGAATTATGTTATAACTAATTTGTTACTAATTTCTAATAATAAATATTAACAAAATCGCTTTAATTATATAAATAGAAAAATTTAAGTGACGATGGTCTTTAAAGTCAAAATGTTTTCACTTAACTGATTTTAGCTGTGTATTTAATTAATACGCATAGTCTAAAGCATTGCTTAAAATATTTCCCAATGTATATATTACAACAATGCTTATTTTCATTTTTTAATTTTTCACCGTAAATTTTCGATATTCTTGATAAGCATAATGATCGGTCATACCACTAATATAGTCTTGTATAAGACGAGCACGATAATAAAATTCTAATATATCTTTTTCTGTCTCATCAGTAGTACAAATTCCTTCAATGGCTTCACCATAAGCCAAACAATGTTTAGTTGATAATTTATGCAATAAGCGTGTTTCGATGAAATATTTCTTGTGATACTTATCTTGATAAAGCTGAATAAAATCAGCGCGTGGCATTAATAATAAAGGGCGATAAAAGTTTAGTAAGCCACTAATTATTCGATAACCTTGTAATTCTAATTGTTCAACTTCAGGATGGGTAAATACATGTTTATGGGCAACGCCTTTCAACACCTCTAATAGATGATGTTCATCACTTTTATCTTCCAATAAGGCACTATTAAAACTTCCTGCATAAATTTCAGCTAAATTTTTAATAAAACGATGAGCACTATAGGACGCCAATTTACTAATAATATTAACTCTAAGATACATAAAAAATTGATCTTGCTTACTACGCCTTGTTTCATTGTGATTAATGCTTTTATAAGCTTTTTCTACCGTCTGTTCAAATAAGTCACCTTTGGCTTTTTTACCTGTTTCCAACCAACCTTGTCGTAAATATTCCAACAACTGATCAACACTAAAAATACCTTTTTCAACCGCATCATCTAAATCAGCAATACAGTAAGAGATATCATCTGCGGCTTCCATAATATAGCAAAGCGGGAAACGGCAATAGGGTTCCATATCCAATTGACGATACAACTCTTTAATAAAACTATCTTCTGACCAAAAATAACCCGGTTTTTTAGTCAAATAATCAAAATCTTTAGGAATTTCATCCAGTTGATAAGCACCTTTAGTATATTTTAAGATTGAGCCAATTTGAGCATAAGTCAGGTTCAATTTTAATAATTGATGGATCATCCTAAGTCCCTGGGCATTACCTTCAAATTGACAAAGATCTTTACGCAATTGGCAACGAAGCAAATCTTTATTAGGTTCGTTTTTTAACTGGAGAAAATTAATCTGGCATTGATCGCTAGCCTTTGATTTATTAGAAATAAATTCAGCGTCAAGTAATGTTGAAAACCAGCTCTTAATGGCAGCTTCACCAAAATGACCAAAAGGTGGGTTACCTATATCATGCATCAAACACGCCATTTCTATCAAACTTTCAAACGCATCAAGACGCTCAGAAAGACCATAAGTTGCCAGTAATTTCTTTTTTTTCAATTGACTGATCACGGTCTTTGAAATAAAACGGCCAATTTGCTGCACTTCTAATGAATGAGTTAGACGACTGCGAACTGCAGCATTTTGTTCTAAAGGAAAGACTTGAGTCTTCTGTTGTAATCGACGTATGGCTGCAGAATTAATAATGCGTCCTCGATCACTTTCAAATTGACGATTAACTTGTTCTTCATTCTTTGTATCAACATTGTAATCACTATATTTACGCAGAAAATTGAGCTTTTGCCTAAAATCAATCTTGGACATTTCTCCTCCTGATGATGAAATATCCCCAGCTAATGGGCACAGTTAACATTTTTTGGTTTTCAATGTTACAATGGCACGGATCTGACAACATGTCTAATTAATCAACAGTGAGTATGACACAATGAAAGTTGCGATAATAGGTGCAATGGAGCAAGAAGTGGCATTATTGCGTGAGCAAATTGATGCTCAGTCTGCATTGTCACGAGGTGGCTGCGAAATCTATTGCGGAAAATTTAATGATCTTGATATCGCATTATTAAAATCAGGCATTGGTAAAGTTTCGGCGGCAATAGGAACAACCTTACTAATAGAACATTTTGCGCCTGAAATTATTATTAACACTGGCTCCGCCGGCGGATTAGTGCCTACTTTGCAGGTTGGCGATATCGTGGTTTCCAGCCAAGTTTGCTATCATGATGTCAATGTCACTGCTTTTGGTTACCAACCAGGCCAAATGGCACAATGTCCGGCTACATTCAATGCGAATAAAAAATTGATAGAACTGGCCGAAAAATGTATTGAAAAATTGGATTTACAGGCGATTCGCGGTTTGATTTGTAGTGGTGATAGCTTTATTAATGGCGCTAAAGCGTTAACCTATATTCGCCAAACTTTCCCTGCTGCCATCGCGGTTGAAATGGAAGGCGCTGCAATTGGTCATGTATGTCATCAATTTGGTATCCCATTCGTTGTTGTGCGTGCAATTTCTGATGTCGCTGATAAAGAGTCTCATCTCTCTTTTGAAGAATTTTTGCCTGTCGCTGCTCGTCAATCAAGCCTAATGGTGCAAACAATGTTGGCAAATTTAGCTAACTCAAGCCAAAGTAGTAGATGAGCTATTAACAGCCATTTCGGCAAGCTAAAATAGAGCCCCATACTAAGGGTTATTAATTACCCTTAGTAAGGTTAAGTGATTAAATACTAAATGAAGAACCACAACCGCAAGTTGTTTTGGCATTCGGATTGGTTACCACAAACCGTGACCCTTCTAATCCTTCAATATAATCAACACAACCACCAACCAAATACTGTAAACTCATCGGATCAACGATTAATTCCACGCCTTGCTTTTCAATCGTTAAATCACCTTCATTCATTTTATCATCAAAGGTGAAACCATATTGAAAACCACTACAGCCCCCGCCAGTAATATAGACGCGCAAACGCAAATTGGGATTTTCTTCATCCGCAATCAGCGCTTTAACTTTATTTACTGCAGCATCAGTAAACTGTATAGGCAATGCAGTATCATTACTCATTTCTAACTCCAGGCCGACATGCCAATCAATAGACACAGGAAGCATCAATACTTCACTGGACAAGGGGCAATTATCTAACAGCCGGCCAATTGATTCAAGATCCAGCCTAAATTAACTGATTTTAAAAAATTCCCCCTAAATTTGCTATTTGGTTTACTCGCAATACTGCTTTAAGATATGGCAAAAATTTCTGCTGGACAAATGCTTGGAGTTATTTAATGAGTCAATCTGAAACACTTTACCTAAAAGCTAAAAAATTTATTCCTGGCGGTGTCAATTCACCCGTGCGGGCGTTTAATGGTGTTGGCGGCTCTCCATTATTTATTCAGCGAGCTAACGGCGCTTATATTTATGATGTTGATGGCAAAGCTTATATTGATTACGTCGGTTCTTGGGGGCCAATGATTTTAGGTCATAACCACCCTATTATCCAGCAAGCAGTCATTCAAGCGGCAGAAAATGGCCTGAGTTTTGGTGCCCCAACCGCTATTGAAGTCGTAATGGCAGAAATGATAAGTCAACTTATTCCATCCATCGAAATGGTTCGTATGGTGAATTCAGGCACAGAAGCCACAATGAGTGCCATAAGGCTCGCTCGCGGCTATACAGAACGGGATAAGATTATTAAATTTGAAGGCTGTTATCATGGACATGCCGACTGCCTTTTAGTTAAAGCTGGCTCAGGTGCTTTAACTATCGGTCAGCCTAATTCTCCTGGCGTCCCTGCGGATATTGCTAAACATACGCTGACCTGTACATTTAATGATTTAGATTCTGTACGGCAAACTTTTGCCCAATATCCGCACGAAATCGCTTGTATCATTGTTGAGCCAGTAGCTGGCAATATGAATTGTATTCTACCGGAAGCTGAATTTTTGCCCGGGCTACGCACATTATGTGATCAATTTGGCGCACTACTGATTATTGACGAAGTCATGACCGGTTTTCGAGTTGCCTTAGGTGGTGCGCAAGCACATTATCAAGTCAAACCTGATTTGACCTGTCTAGGCAAAATAATCGGCGGGGGTATGCCTGTTGGCGCATTCGGTGGCCGCCGTGAACTGATGGAAAAACTCGCACCAATAGGGCCAATTTATCAAGCTGGCACATTATCAGGCAACCCATTAGCCATGGCTGCAGGCCTGGCTTGCTTAACTGAAGTCGCTAAACCCAATACCCATAAACGCTTAACAGAACTGACGACAAAACTTGCTAACGGTTTGCAAGAAAAAGCGCAACAAGCGGGTATTCCGTTCATTGTTAATCATGTTGGCGGCATGTTTGGTCTATTTTTTACCCAAGCAACCCAAGTTAATTGCTACCAAGATGTTATGCGATGTGATATTGAGAAATTTAAGCAATTCTTTCATTTAATGTTAGACCAAGGCGTTTATTTAGCCCCTTCAGCATTTGAGGCGGGTTTCATGTCCATTGCGCACAGTCATGAAGATATTGATCGCACAATCAAAGCGGCAGAAAATGCGTTTAACAAGATGCAATAATCATTTTTAAACATAAAAACCGGCGCCAATTTTTTTAATACAGCGCCGGTTTACTCGCTTTTTTTACTGCCCAAACATCTCTTTTACCCAAGCGGGCGCATCATTACTATTTGTCTGCTGTTCATTTAAATTCAAGTTTGGCTTCAACAATTGTATCCCTAGCTGACATAATGCTTGGGGATCCTCGGTCCATACTGGCAAAATGCGATATCCACCACCTGCGCAGTTAAAGCTACCATCGCTATTCACGCGCATCTCAGTAATTCCTTCTGGTGGGCGATTATCCAATGCCAATGGGGTTTGGTTTTCTAAATAACGACGATATAGTTGCAATGCCCCACTTGCACCAGTAAGATTTGTCGGTCCATTATTATCACGACCGGCCCAAGCGATTGCCACTTCCTTACCATCGATACCAGCAAACCAACTATCGCGTAGATCATTCGTTGTTCCCGTTTTACCGGCTAAATGATATTGAGCAAATTTATTCATTAATGAACGAGATGTTCCGCGCTCAACCACTTGTTGCATACCATAAAGTGTTAGATAAGCGGCTTGCGGAGAGACTGCCCGCTCGGCAGATGGATAACTTTGATAAAGCTCATTGCCATCACCATCAATCACAGAGCGCAATGCCGATAAGGACGCTCGATTGCCACCACCACTAATGGTTTGAAACATTTGCGCTGTTTCTACTGGCGTTAAGTTCAACGCCCCTAATAACATAGCGGGCACTTTTTCTATCGCGTCGCTTGGCACGCCAAGACTTACTAGTACTTTACTAACTTGATCCAAGCCAACGCTTAAGCCAATATTTACCGTCGGGATATTCAACGAACTGGCCAAGGCATCAATCAACATGACCTGCCCCCGAAAGCGGCGAGCATAATTTTTCGGTTCCCATATTTGGTTATCAAATTTGACACTAATTGGTTCGTCAGGTACCCAGGTATTTAAACGAAAACGATCCGGTTCACTTAATGCGGTAAGATAAGTCGAGGGTTTAGCCAATGAACCAATTGAGCGGCGAGCATTTAACGCTCGGTTAAAACCAGAATATTGTGGTTGCGAGCCGCCGACCATAGCGCGAACTTCACCATTAATACGGTCAACGACGACCATCGCACCTTCAAGATCAGGCAACTTACGTGTTTTACGTAAATCAGCTATTCCCTGCTCGACGGCATTTTCAGCCGCTTGTTGTGAGACCGGATCTAAGGTAGTAAAGATCTTAGCACCGGAAAGATTATTTACTTTATCCCCTAATTTTTCAGCTAATTCTTGCCGAACGAGCTGCATAAAAGCGGGTTGAGGTGTTAAAACACCACTTCTAGATTTCACACCCAAAGGACGAGCACTCAATATATTATACATTTCATGATCGATAATTTGGCGCGTTTCCAACAGCTTTAACACTAAATTGCGACGCTCAAGGGCCAGTTTAGGGTTACGCCATGGGTTATATAGTGATGCCCCCTTCACCATACCAACTAATAATGCTTGTTGATCAATACTCAGCTCATCGATTGGACGACCAAAATAATAGAGACTAGCAAGAGGAAAGCCCCGAATTTGCTCATCGCCACTTTGGCCTAAATAAACTTCATTTAGATAAAGTTCAAGAATACGTTCTTTGCTATAGCGAGAGTCCATTAAAATCGCCATATAAGCTTCATTGGCTTTACGTATTAACGTTCTTTCATTACTCAAAAATAAGTTTTTAACTAATTGCTGGGTTAACGTACTACCACCCTGAACAGTCTTACCGGCCATTAAATTAGCAATAACCGCACGTCCAATAGAATAAATACTGACGCCATCATGCTCATAAAAATGCCGGTCTTCCGTTTCAAGCAATATTTTGACTAAAGAATCAGGAAAATCTTCTCTCGGCAAGACTAAGCGTTGCTCATTGTTAGCCGATTGCATCATCGTGATAAGTTTTGGATCAAGCCGAAAAAAACCAAATGAACGGCCATTTTCCATATTAGTAATATTAGTGAGGCGAGCTTGTTCAAAACTTAATTTAGCCAAAATCTGTTCTTCTCTTTGATCAGGAAAGGAAAATGGCCGGCGTAACATCTCAATCGTATTATTTTTAACAATATACTCACCAGGTAAAGTGATTTTATTTACCTGACGATATTGCATGCCATCTAATAATCGGATCATCTCTTCTTTACTGTAATTCATCCCTGGTTCAAGATTAACCATTCGACCATAAACAGCTGCCGGTAGATCCCAAACTTTTCCATCAAGACGTTCACTGATTTTCTGATATAAATAGATACCATAAACACCAATTAATAGTGCCAAGACGATGGCAATTTTGACAAACAACCAAAACCAACGCCATCTGTTATTTTTAGCTGGCCGAGACTTATTGTCTTTATTTGCCATTAGTTCTTCTTCCTCGCTGTCATCAATATCTTCATACTCATAATCATAGTTGTCTAAGCGATTATTTTGCTGAGATTTTGATTTTTTACCAGTGGACTTTTTCTTAGATTTGCGCCCAATAGGTTCATAATTATCTTTGTCAAACATGGTATAAAATTAATTTTTATTTACTAGTAATTTATTATTAGCCCAAGATCTTAATCATAACTTACAGATACTTTTTTCATATATCTCATTAAAACAAGATTTTATCATAATTAAATAATCAATATTCGCTACATAGTAGCTTTATATCCTGATGGTGACTGTTATTATCGCTATCCCATTTAATGAACACTATCTATTCACCAATTTATATATAAAAGCAACAATTATTAACTTTTAATGCCAAACATTGTAGCATTATTGTTGTCTTTGGGCGCATCTATCACTACTGGAGTAATTACCAATGTATCGGTTTCCGCCACTAAAATCAGCACAATTAGTAAAGCGTTATAAACGTTTTCTCGCTGATGTTATTACACCATCAGGTAAATTACTAACTATTCATTGTGCCAATACAGGCGCTATGACCGGCTGTGCAACACCTGGAGATACGGTTTGGTACTCAACATCAAATAATTTTAAGCGAAAATATCCCTATAGTTGGGAACTGACACAAACACAAACTGGCGATTGGATTTGTGTTAATACTCATCGAGCAAATGATGTTATTTGTCAATTTGTAGTAGAAAATAAAATTCCGGAATTATCCGATTATGATAACATTAGCCGAGAGGTGAAATATGGCGACGAAAATAGTCGCATCGATCTTCTACTAACCAAAAAACAGCATGTTAATTGCTATATTGAAGTCAAATCAGTCACCTTACTAGAAAACAATATCGGTTATTTTCCTGACGCTGTTACAATCAGAGGGCAAAAACATTTACGTGAACTATCCTTGATAGCTGAACGAGGTGAAAGAGCCGTTTTGTTCTTTGCCGTACTTCATAGTGGTATAAAGAAAATGTCTGTTGCAAGCCATATTGATTCTCATTATGCTGCGCTCTTAAAGCAAGCAACGAATTTTGGTGTTGAAATACTCTGCTATCAGATTAAAATATCAGAAAAAGGGCTATCAATGGATAAAAAAATATCCTTTATTCAATAAACCAAGCTATTATATTCTTTTAGGCAAAATTCGTTTTACTTACAAAAAAGGCAGAGAACACGCGCATCACCCTGATACAGTAAAACGAATTGTAAGAACCATTGCTAAGTATGAAGTGTTCTGTTATTTATAGCGACCTTAGTTTTTCCCCATTGAGGGGTTCTTTATGAAAATTGCGTGTGTAGGAGAAGCATTATGCAAGAAGGGCAAAAACCTAAAACCTCGTCCTTAAGCATTCTCGCCATCGCTGGGGTAGAGCCCTACCAAGAAAAGCCAGGCGAAGAGTACATGAACGAAGCCCAACTCAAACATTTTAGGGTTATTCTCGAAGCATGGCGCAATCAACTCAGAGATGAAGTCGACCGCACTGTAACTCATATGCAAGATGAAGCAGCCAATTTCCCTGATCCCGTTGATAGAGCGGCACAGGAAGAGGAATTTAGCCTTGAGTTACGTAATCGCGATCGCGAACGTAAGTTGATTAAAAAAATCGAGAAGACAATAAAAAAAATTGATGATGAAGATTTTGGTTATTGTGAAAGCTGTGGGG
Organism: Ormyrus nitidulus; assembly: GCA_900474335.1. Taxonomy (NCBI): domain Eukaryota; kingdom Metazoa; phylum Arthropoda; class Insecta; order Hymenoptera; family Ormyridae; genus Ormyrus; species Ormyrus nitidulus. The sequence continues at coordinate 2,914 of UCOL01000040.1, read as the reverse complement.
TTGAAATTGGTATCCGCCGCTTAGAAGCTCGCCCAACAGCTGATTTATGTATTGATTGCAAAACATTAGCTGAATTACGTGAAAAACAGATGGCGGGTTAGCCAATAATCTTACACCAATAAAATAAGGTACACAGAAGTGTACCTTATCCTTTTGATAATCAATGAGTAATTCAATAATTACTAACGTTTCACCCTATATTGGACGCTTTGCGCCGTCCCCAACAGGTGATCTGCATTTTGGCTCGTTAGTTACAGCGCTTGGTAGCTACCTACAAGCCAAAAAAAAACAAGGAAAATGGTATGTCAGGATTGATGACATCGATACTGCTAGAGAAGTGCCAGGGGCGGCTTCGCGCATTTTAAAAACGTTAGCGCATTATGGCTTACATTGGGATGGTAAAATCATCTATCAGTCACAACGGCATGATCTTTACCATGACACTTTAGCACAGCTAAAGCAGTGCTATGACTGCTACTATTGCCGTTGTACACGCCAACGTATTAATGCTATCGGTGGTTATTACGACGCACATTGTCGCAATCTTGGTTTATCTTCTACAGCAGCAGCTTTGAGAATCATACAGTCAAAACCGGTTTATATATAACGCCGTTATGTTGAATAGCCGTCTGCGAAAATATCTCTTCGCAGACGGCGACCATTTACACATAACGCCATTGTGCGAACCTGTGGTTATTTAGTTTTTAGCGGATATTTTGCGCGATTGATTTGTTCATTTCAGCTATCATAGTTTGCATGCTATTAATTAAGCTAACTGTTATGTTATAGCTCTGCATGACTTTTTGAATTTGTAATTGTGATTGAGAAGCAAAATCAGATGCTCTATCTGATACGGTTTTGATAGCAGCTTTAACAGCATTTAGTTGACCTTGATCTAAAGTTTGACCTTTTGGAACGTAATCATTGATGTTCTTACTGTCAACAGTAATATTATTTTTTTCCATAAATTTTCTGACATCGTCAGGAATCTCTTCTTTAGCTTTATCGCCTTCCTTAGCTACCTTAGCGATGATTTCATCAACTCGGTTAGCCATTTCCTGCGAATCACTTGAAAAATTCGCTTTATTTTGCATTTCATTAAATTTTGATTGAGCTAAATTTGTTAGTAACTCCATGAATGTAAATAATACTTCTATGCCTTGAGATAATATAGGATCTTGGTTATAGCTATATCCATTATTATATGATCCCCAAATAGCATTACTGTTAAATGATCCTACTGGCGAATTAATCATAATTTATTTCCATGGTTTATAAAGGTTATTTTGGTTTTTTCCATTTTAAAAAATACATATAACGAATTTTTATTGTTAAAATCAATTTTAATGGCGAATGGAAGAACTTATTCGACTGTGGAGTTCAACTAAATCTTTCGTAAAAGCTCTCATTTGTTCAGAAACTTGCCGAATTTTGTCTGCTAAATCATTAGTATTTTTTGCGTAATTTTGCGCATTGGTTGTTTGAAGTTCTCCTGTCAATTTATCTAGTTCTGCTAATTTTGTGTCGTTAGCCGATTGTATTTGTGTAATACCTTGAGTGCTTTGACCTAAACTATTTCCAATTTGTCCTCCAATTTGAGCTGAGCCCAAATATTTACCCGCTCCGATTCCTGCCAGACCAACTACTCCTGCAGCTATTTGTCCCCATGCTGACCATTTTGCTGCAGAATTTGCGTTATCTATTCCTTCACGTTTTTTATCCATTGAGGCAACTTGGATATTCCATCCTAGTTCTTGCTGTTTCTGGTTAAATTCTTGCAAGGTGTTACGGAGTTTTTTTAGCATTTCAGTTAGCATCATCATCAGTTCGTTGATTTGAGAAATGCTTTCCATACCATCACTGTATGACGATGTATTATATTGAGTTATTGAATTTGTATCGTGTAAGGTTGATTGAATATTATCCATTATTATTTTCCTTTTCATGAGAAATATTGAAACAAAATATATGATAATTTTGCTTGTACTTGGTTAACTTAAACTTCTTTATCTTCTAATATTCAAAAGCGATCAATCAGTTAAATACCGGAATTGTTTAGTATAAATTAAATAGGGTATAACCGATGAAGTCAGGGTTATTTTCTGTAAATGCAATTTCCATTTACATTAGTCATTTGTTAATTAAATGTTACGTAATTAAGAGTGCATGACTCTTTAATTATGTACTCTTGTATCATTTTGATATACTTTTACTTAAATTTAACTTTTATTTCCACATTTAATAACAATGATATTGTTATTTTATCTATGCTTTCCTGACAGTTTTTTTAGCTATTATATCTTTTACTGCATCATCAAGATAATTATCTATAAGATAACTTACTAATTCTGATTGTTTTAGTATATCTCCTGTTTTATTTCCTATTTCTAGTATTTTCCTTTTTAGTTCTAGCTTTCTTTCTTCGTTTATTCTTACTGTTGTATCTGCTCTCTTGGATATCATAACAAATTTCCCCTTTTAGTTATTAATCATATCTTTTTTTTATTCAATATTTCACGCATGCGTATTTACAACATGCAAATGTTTCTTATATCATGTGTGCATGATGTAAATATTGAGATTTGTAAATGATAGATTTCCTTGAATTGCAGATTCCATTTAAAGATGAGTATGTGATGAGAACATCTCGTGATAGGGAGCATGGAGGAGGCTCTATCGATTTTATGCAGATTGCTAAATTAAGTGGTATTCGACTGTCTGCTCGTGATGTGGAATTTGAAATAAAAGGGGATTTATCTGTTCAGGGATTAGCGCATCCTTTTGAATCGTTACCAACGCATTTTGCCAGTTTGGGCATGAAAATTTATCAGGGAACCCATTTGATTTTCCCGCGTGTCAATCTTAAGGCTTCACCCGCCAAGCTCTTACAGGGGCATAACGTATTTGGTTCAAC